>JAPYYV010010307.1:0-11405 GCA_030522625.1 Copidosoma aretas
ATACTCATACTTTTCACAATAATGCGAAATAATTATTTTTAACATTATAATTGTATTCATTTACGTATATTATAATTTATTAGAGCATACAATCAATTATTTTTGTTAATCGGTGTTACTCATTTTTATGTATTTTTGAATTTCCCGGCTCATATTATGCCACAATGTACAACGCTGGAGTGGAGTGTTTCTTCGCGAATCCTCTCTCCCAGACAATCGAAGGCTAATCACCGGCGCAAGCAGCAGCAGCCAGCTTTCATAGTTATCAGCCGTCATAGCAGTGCCTAGCAGCAGCGGTGCCCAGTAGCAGCGGACATAGACGTACCTAGCAGCAGTGATGCCCGGCGATCTTCACCTCTCACGGGCAGTCCATCCATGTCTTTACCCAAACTCTGTAGTTAGTCGGGGAGCCAGAGGGTTTTGATCTGTTGTCGGACGGAATCATATGAAACTGGGCTCAAATGAAATGTTTTGACGTAGATAGTAGGCCGTTAAATTGTCTAGAAAAAACTTGATTCGCGTCATGGTTTTTTGTTGCAAAATAACTTCAAAAAACCCGTATTTTTTTCAGTTTTCTTGCAATAACTCAAAAACGAAGCATTTTAGCGAAAAAAGTTAAATACAAAAGTAGTTCAGCGGACAATTTTACGTAGGGGTAAGGTATTTTCAAAAGTTAAAAAATCATTTTTATTATTTAAAACACGTGTCAAAGTTTAAAAAAGCGAAAAACGAAAAGTATTAAAAATCACGTGATAAAATCATTTTTATTCTATGAAATTTAGGTATTACATAGGTGTTGGTATTCTTAACAAAATGCACCCAGTTCGGTTATCCAAAAATAAAACGGCGACCTACTTATTGCAAAATTGTTAAGTTGAAACTTTAGAAAGCCGTAACTCCTGTCACAGCAAACGGATCTTGATCAAACCAATTGGAATCGGTAGATAATAATAATATCTTCAATTCTACAAAATTTCAAAATTTTTTAACAATAAAATTTGTTGTAATTAACAAAAAATGATTTTTGATGTTCCGTAACTTTGTTAATTTGCAACTTTGAGATGTGCAATGAAGTGAATTTGATTGCGCTGATTTTTTCACGAATTTTTAAAAAACGAGTTTATTGTAGGACCAATAGAAGCTGAGCTACGATACTTTTAGTTTTTAAGCCATTGCGTCCGTTCTAATGCACGTACGCACTTGAAACTTTGCAAGTAGCTTACACAAGACTTCAGCAATACAGTAAAATTAGTTTGATGTATGTAGCATGAATAGTCTGTAAGTTACCATTATTACAAAAAGTCCGTAAACTCCGGGATCGCTCCGCTGCGTCGATAAGGTCACGCACGGAGCGCGCTCGGTACCGACACTGCGCTTCAATCCAGCCCGACGAACATCTTAATTACAAAATAAATATCTCGGCAACGGAAGCACGTACGAGGGTTTTTTTAAATTTTTTTTATTTTTGCGTGTTTTTTCATGTACTTTTTATTGCCGTTGTTTATTTTGCTCCAAATACCTTCCTACGATGAATAATTATCATTATTTTAAGGAAAATCGTTACTTCCCAGTTAATACAACTTTTGTTGAATCCCAATCGGTCTAGTACTTTTTATGCTAATTGCAAAAAAAGCATTCGCGAAAAACATACCCTGTGTATAGAGACAATATACATTCTGAGTTGCTGTGGTCTCCACGAAAACTGGATGCTCGTAACGGCTTTTTTGAAAGGTGTACCGTATATGATGAGTGACTCGGACACCACGTTTCGTTGGCACGCACACACCTTTAACAGGGAAACTGTAAGAAAAAAATTTCTTATGTGAACGTAGAATCATTTAACACGGCTATTAAACAACTGTCCTGAAAACTGAAAAAAATACGGGTTTTTTGAAGTTATTTTGCAACAAAAAACCATGACGCGAATCTAGTTTTTTCTAGACAATTTAACGGCTTACTATCTACGTCAAGACAATTCATTCAAGCCCAGTTTCATATGATTCCGTCCGACAACAATAAAACCGGGTTTTTGAGCCTCTGGCTCCCCGACTAAGTGTCGTCGTCAAAAGAGGACATCGAGGAGAACTGCGGGGGTCTCGGACTATCCCTCGGCAACTACATCGACCTATCGCTTGCGAAAGTCTATGCTGCCAAGATAACCCACACCTACAAACGCCAACCCTCGAAGAGCTCCGTAGCGAGTCAAACCAATCTAGGATCTACGACATGGAGAGGGGACCGGGAGACCCAAACCGACTTGGATACGGTTTCACGGGCTGAAGTAGCTTGCCAGACAGACATCGCGGGACCACCAGAGTGGAAGCAAGTTGTCCAGAAATCGAACCGACGGAAGGCCGCCGATGCTCGACGAATCGCCCAAGCCCGCCTCCAGGACGATCCCACCGCTCGGAAACCGACTAGGCCGACTAAACTTGGCGAAAAGCCCCGGATCATCACCAATGAATTATTACATCCGGCACCCGGACTACTTCCCAAAAAAAATATCTAGCGATACGATTTATAAATGTAACTAATCAATAATAATAATAATAATAATAATAATAATAATAATAAACTCAAGAAGCAGCTCGAGATTAGCTCGAGCTGGGCTCGCTCGCTCTCTTTGGGCTGATCAGCTCTAGGTGCGTAGAGCACTAGGTGAGGGGTAGTGCTGTGTCTTTCGTCACCCAACGTAGAAGCCAGAGAAGCCAAGCAGCTATAGCAGCACAACTGCGGTCAAGGCTCCAGCTCCACTCCACCACACACAACTGCAGCCGACAACCTGGATTCCTTTACGCCAGACAAAGAGGTACCATTAGACCAGCCAGAACGTAACACACCGCCCGAAGCATCTCCCTGCAGTAAAACCCGGGATTCTTTCGCAACCTGTCTCGTGCAACTGACCCTAGTGGAGGGAACTACGGACGAGGACTCAACGTCGACTGGTTCCTCCTACTCCAGCAGTCTTGGGAATTCGTCTTACATCAAAATGTAGTGGAGTACTTGTTAGATATTATTTTAGCTGTGTGCAAAGTTACATGATACAACTGGATTTTGCAGCTAAAAATGTGCTTAAAGGAGCCTCCTGTAATTCTGAGGAACAGAAATCTTAACTATAAAGAAATAAATAAATTAGTATAAAGTTATGAAACAATCCGATCATTTTTTTCATGCATTTAAATCAATTGTATATTGGAAAGAGTATTGTAGTTCACCCATAATGTACATAGCTACATGTAAAAATATTTATTTCGACCACATGCACTGTAAATTTATTAATTTAAAAAATAGAGTTTTTATTTTACCGATGATAAGCCTTTTATTTACATTTTTTAAATTAAATTAACCCCAAATGTTTTTTACTGACAACCTAATAAATTTATGGTGATCAGAATACCCCGCTCTCCCTAATTAATATTAAATAGTGCGCATCAATGGGATCAAGTTTGGACGCTTTGACGGTCGGACGTAAAGTGACACGCGAGGTGACACGGGTCTGCGTTAAAGCGAGTCTTTTACATTCGTCGAGGGCCTAAATAGTAAAAAATTATATTGAAATTTTAATGAATAAAATGTTTTTAAACTTATCAAGTACCCTTATTTTGTATTATATAATCTGTTTGTTGTAAAATCTTATCAGGCAACTTAATTAATAATTACAAAATTAAGGCATTTTTTAACACACGAGACTCCTTAAGTTCATACATTACTTACTGCTTCGTAAATAAATTATAAAGAATACATTTTTGAATTAAAAGTTTTTTTATTTTTGGGAGGTACGTCCTTTGAAACAAAAAAGATAAGAAGATGCACATTTGAAGTTATGAATTGGAGGTTGTGCCCTAGAAGTTATGACCCCCCATCAATATGCTCTCAAATGAAAAGAGTAAAATATGCGGGTAGAAAGTGTAATTCATCAAAATTACTCCTCTTAAAAGGACAATATTGTAAAATTACCTTTAAAAAATGGTACTTTTGTTGATTTACCCTTTAAAATAACAGTGAATTGAGCGGATTACTCTTTAAAAAGGGTAAATTCTTAATATTACTCTTGTGAAAGGGGTAAATTTATAACACTACTCTTTTTAAAAGGAGAAACTTTTTCTGTTCATAAGAGTAAGAGGTAAATTCACTAATTTTACAATAGTATTTGGTGAGATTTGCACTTTTAAAAGAGTATAAGATTTTCATCTCGAAAGAAATAACCAATTGTAACTAATTTAATCAATGTTAGTGGAAAATAATGTAAGTATTCTAAAATAACTTCATAAGTATGCCTAGTATTGATACAGTATGGTTATATGTCGAAATCCGGAAAAAATATGCACTTTTCGTGTTCAAAATTTAGGGTAAATGTTTTCGCATGGCACACCTCCAAAACGCAAAAATTCGTGTACTACGGGTGCTCGTTCTCTTCGTCTGGAACCAGAGAACACATTTTGCCCCGTGGAACAACCATTTTTTTTAGCCTGGAAAAAGATACAGCAAGAAAACTTAACGCTTTTAAAATGAAAAAATTTACGTTTTTCAATAAAATTTCGAAGTTACTATTTTGACCGTAATTAAGCTCAGAATTTTTTTAAATTTTTTCCTAAAAAGCACTAAAAAGCTCTTGAAACAAGCTTTTGTTTGAGCCCTGACAGAACTCAAACAATTGATCCAGTCAAGAGTTACGGGTGATTCAAGTTGGTGCTTTAAAAGGAGTCAAAACCCCTGATTGACAGCAATAATTAACGATTTTCGAGCACTAACTTAAATTGCTCGTAACTTTTGATCAGATCAATATTGTCAGCTCCATCTGGGCTCCAATTAAAGCTTATTTCGAGGGCCGTCGATTGCTTCCAGAGAAATTATTTTTTGAAATATTATTGAGTAAGTGGGGACTGAAAAACGTGAATTTTTTTATTTTAGAAGCGTTCAGTTTTCTTGATGTATCTTTTTTCAGGGTGAAAAAAATGGGTGTCCCGCGGGGCAAAACGTGTTCCTTGGTTCAAGATGGAGAGAACGAGCACCCGCGGTGCATAAATTTTGGCGTTTTGGAAGTTTGCCACGCGAAAACATTTACCCTAAATTTTGAACACGAAAAGTGCATATTTTTACGGATTTCGACATACATACTTTTATAATATAGGAGGAGAAATAACATTCAAGTACATAATCTGTGACGTATGCATGCTTTGCAAAATGAATTTTCCTGATGTAGATAGTTTAATTTCATTCAAAATCTTTCTCAAAATTCAAAACTGACGTAGGGTAGATGACCATATTATCGAGCCTGTCCCTATTTTCTAGGGTCCGCACTATAAATACAGAAATATGGATCATAGACAAGTGTATATACACGAATTATGTTTTTCCTTTAACTTCAGTTAATGAAGTAGGCTACCAAATTCTCAAATTTGGAATCACTGTTCAAATTAACATTTAACATCTGATACGAGTAATACGAGTAAGCTTGCATCAGTTTACGTCCGATTCCTAAACTAAAACCTTAAGAAAATGCATATTTTACTATCGTTTACAGATGGACTACATTTGATACGTGTACAATGTAAATGTGATGACGATATTAAAATAGGTGTCAATAACGTGATGGACAATTTATTTTATAATTTTGGTTTTTTTTTGTATTTATTAACAATAAAGTCGATAATAGCTGCACTATTCTTATAGTGCTCCTATCATCGAGGCCCTGCATTCAGTGCTAGAAGTCGTTACCTAACCTAAATTTTGTCGTCTGTTAAGATTTGTTTGGATTTGTTTTTGGTGCGACAATCACATGTACGTAAATATTAATATGAACAAAACTTATAAATTTGCATATAATACATATATTTATATACAGTCTAACATACTAACCATGCAAATATTGGGCCCGAAGGGGCTCATAATAGATAATAGAGGATCGATAATAGATCAATGGCTTCTTTCAAGGCTCGATAATAGAGCAAAAAAAAATCTTTTTATTTTATTGATAATAAATTCAATCATTGATTTAATAACGCAGAAAAATGTATACTTGTAGTGAATCACTTATACAACCAATATATACTAAAATTTACCACACGGAGAAAAATTTTGAGTTAAAAGAGTACACGCACTTGGGATGGAAGAGTTCAAACAGGTATGAAGCTTATTCGCTGGTTGCAGAACAGGTGCTACCCTTATTCCCCATGTTAAATCTTATGAGACAAAAAGTAGTATAAGCAGCCACCGTTGGCCGATGCGAAGGAATTTCCATAAGGCTACGTGTTAAAAGTACAAGTGGCGCCAGCCCTCCCCTCCGCCATCGTGCAACCAGCGAATACAATTCAAGGAACTAGGCGCCATCTAGCTCAAAACGTTATGCTGATACACATCAACACAGCGTTGAACTGCATTAGTCCGGAGAGGGGGGACTCTACGAGCTCGGCAGGTTGGGCTATTTGAGTCCAACCTCCTGACCTCCTGGCTTCAGCCATGTATACATGTATACGTACGTATGTATACATATTATACTATGACACGATATCCATACGTACGTATATATGTCTGAAGCCGGGAGCTCAGGAGGTTGGACTCAAATAGCCCAACCTGCCGAGCTCGTAGAGTCCCCCCTCTCCAGACTTATGCAGTTCAACGCTGTGTTTATGTGTATCAGCAAAACGTTTTGAGCTAGATGGCGCCTAGTTCCTTGAACTGTATAAGCTTCATACCTGCTAGAACTCTTCTATTCCAAGTACGTGTACTCTTTTGACTCAAAATTTTTCTCCGTGTATGTAATTAAATCTTAAGTATTGCGTTATTGGGCTATCGCGTGCTGAAAGTTTTCGAGCTCTCACGCGTTGAAAATTCTCTCTGCGTAGGAGAAAAAATATTCGCAGACTAGAAAAACGATAAACCTATGCAAAGAGAGTCACTGACGTGTCTGGACTATCCGCTGTGTGCAAGTTGCTGGGGGGTGTAAACAAAAACGATATCAGGGCCCATGGTGAGCGGAAAATACAGACTTGCCGGACATTTGAAGACTCAATGCACTGTCAACTGTACATTATTGAGAATTTCAACCATTTAAGTTGTTAAACCTAAAGATAATGGGAATCATAATAAGCGCATACTTCACAGCTTCTTTATTGAAAAGAAATTGAAGATCATAATGAAGCAGATGAATGACAGTGAATACAATAAAGCAAGAAGACATGCTAACATATCTCGGCAGAGACATCGTTTACAGTCACTCACGTCATAGTCACATCACTTTACGGGCTAGCTCAGTTCGTTCTGCTTCGAACTACAAAATAAAGGTTATGTTACTGGCTTTTATTTTGTCTTTGTTTAGTAATTCCGAACGTCAGTGCAACTCTTCATTTTTACATTTTATACTCCGAACAACTACAATATTCACAGTTATTGCAACTCTCATAGATTTCACGTTTAGCATTGTAATGAGTCCGTAACCTTGTATCCGGACTGTCGAAGGTAGCGCCAGTGCCACCAGTAGCAACTGATGTAACTGCGATAGTGCACGTAAACAAAGTTGAAAAGCATTGCAAGAGATAGGATGAATCTCTCAATTATTTATTTTAGTCATGTTCTGCATCGTTTAACTAGTAGACTTGATAAAATATGGTAAACGGAACATTTCTTTAATCTAAAACAAATTTTTTACTTTTCATTTTTCTTTTGAAATTTAAATACAGTGCATTTACAATGTAGTCCATAGAGATGTAAACTATAATGTATATCTATATCTAAAGTCACGGAGTGATCCGAACCAGCTCCGAACCGTTCCGAGTTGAATTAACGAATTTCCAATGTGTTATAGAAATGTCATAATTGTAATATTTCACGAGTTTTATCAGCTAAACGATGCAGACAACAGTTAAAATAAGATCTTAAGAGATTCAGTCTATCTCTAGCAATGCTTTTCAACTTTGTTTACGTGCACTATCACAGTCACATCAGTTGCTACTGGTGGCACTGGCGCTACCTTCGACAGTCCGGATTATTTGTGATCGATAATGCATTAAGTCCTTAAATGTCCGAAAGTTCGCACTATTCTGACGTTAGAGGGCGCCAATACACTTGCATACAGAAAAGTGAGAGTTGCGTGGATCCCTGCGCATTGCGGTATCCGTGGCAACAAGGAGGCAGATAAAATTACTAAAGAAGCGGCCTCTAAAGAATCGCTTCTAGATGCTCCATTACCGTACACTGATATCTTCAGTAAATTCAAAAATACATGTTTGGATAATATTAATAGAGAAATAATTAATATTCCTATTAATAATAATGGAGGCTCCTTATATTTTCAGAAATACTTTAAATTAACTTCCAAACCTTGGTTCCAGGGATACAACTTAAGCAGGAAGTCAATAGTTTCTATTACGACAGTTATGCATGCATAAATTATCAATCATTTATCAAAAACACGAATAAAATCTTATTTCCACTTGTCGCAATTCATACCAAGTGGATAAGGTATACCTTATCTTTTAATTTTAAACTAGTTTAACATTTCATACATATTCTTACATTACTAAAATTCAAAAATTATAAAGAAAACCATATTTTATTTTCATAAAAGAATGTTCTAAAACGTTTACATTGTTATTGAGTCTTATTTTTTCATTTAATATAAAAATACATAATACTCTTAATATCATATGTTCAAAATTGTTTTAATCAATCGGAATCCAAATCAATATTAATTGGCTGCTTGGATGAACTCCGATTGCTACTTTGAGATGGCTGAAAGAATAAAATAAATTATTAAAAATATTGCAGATTAAGTAGAAATTTTTCTGGATACTTGAAAAGAGATAATATAAAAAGCCTGTTGAAAATTTTTTTTAAGTTGGTTTTAAAATCGATTTTTAACCAACTGCAGTTGCTCAAGGGCTCTCAATATGGGATTTTTCAAATAATTATAACTTTTTTATGGATAGTTATTACTAAATCCAAAAGAAAAAATGTTTATGTACAAAATAGTTGTTTTCCAAATGCCTAACTAGTTAAATTGCGTTGTTGAGTTGAATCAGTTGTCAAACTACAATTTTTCATTTTTTAAAAATGATTTTTGAATGTACAGTAAAAAATTGTACATCGTGTATTGAGATAGAATATCAATGACTAGAGCGGGCAATATAGCATCGATAAGCAAAACAGGTGTATTAGTATGTGTGATTTGAGTTAGCGCTTTAGCGCTAACATGTTCCAGTTATTTCTTCTAGTCACTGACAATTAATTATAATTACCAACGTTTAGATTGGTTGAAACGAATACTAACCTTTTTCCACAAATTTATCGATTGACTACCGCTGTCGCTGTCCATAGTTATATCGAGAGTTGGTACTTTTATTCTTGATCGCTTTGCTGGAGCACAAGCTACAGTTTCTGTGGCCTTGGTACCACTAGCATCTCTTCCTCTTCCTCTCCCTCTTCCACGACCTCTTCCCCTTGTTGGTGCAGGTTCGTCTTCAGATTTGTTGTCGTCACTATTATCATCTCCTGACGACAGATTTATTTTCTGTTGTGGAATTGCTTCTCTATTTTCTAAAACACTATCATCCTAAAGAATACAAAATGAATATTTTTTAGTAAGCCTTAGGACAAAATATTTCAATAACTAATAGTAACATACGAATAATAGACTAAGTGCAATTGCTTTGCTTACTCCATGCAACGGCTAATATTGAGCAATAATAACGACGAAAATACATCAGATGGCATGGTTTATATGTATAATGAGTAATGTTTTTGTTATTAATTAGCTAATTTTTAAATAATTTCGTAATTTTTCTAAGAACTTTGAGTAGCGCAGTTTTGGGGTGCATAAAGTTACTAAACATTACTTACCTTAAGAGGACGTCGGAGGTAGAGGTTATGTTCGACGGAGTTGAGTGACTTTTTTTTTTTTTTTTTTTACAAGTACAAGAGTTGAGCGCTTTTTCACGGTCAATTTCAAGTAAATGTACAAAATTTTATTAAATCCAGTTTAGTAAACTAGGAGAAAAATATAAAACGGCAAAACACCCTTCGATTAACATAACCTGTACCACCGACATTCTCTTAAGGGAATTCAGTACATCAGCTGAATTTCTACTTTACTGACTACCTCATATCAATAAAGTTTCATTATTTATTATTAATACATCCGTTTTTTTGTAAAATAATAAGAGGCACAAAGCTGATACACCGAGGCATCAAGTAAGCTAAAGTATTCTGTAACTGGTTGAAAATGAAGAGAGAAAAATTATTTTTTGTGATCTGAAGAGACTGCTTAGCTTCAACATCAATTCGGAAAATCATTTTTCTTTAAAACCAGTGTAACAAATGAACTGATGATAAACAATAGAAAATAAGAAATCTACGCGCGTCTTGTTTTATTTTTACGCAATATTTAGTTAAAAGAAAAAAATCATATTATTTAGTACGTCAGAGGGAGTTTCTATCTTACCAACTACCTTGCTTCTATACGTTTCTAATAATTACTGATGATGCAGACATTTTTACTCAAAATAGTGAGAAGAGGCACAAAGCTACACGGAGAAATGTTTTCCTTTGAAAAGTAAGGTACAATTTACGACCACCTACAGGTAGCATGACGTACCTCAAACTCAGCATACACAAAACTGGTTCCCCAGGTTTTGAGGTATCGTACACCTAACCAATGTGTACAGTTCGTATCAGTCATCACAATACTCACGTGCGGTACCGGTACCTCAAAATCTGGGGTACTAGTTTTGTGTACGCTGAGTTTTAAGGTACGTCATGCTACCCGTAGGTGGCCGTATATCGTACCTCACTTTTCAAAGGAAAACATTTCTCCGTGTAATACCTCAAGCTAACAATCAAGCCAAAGTTTATTGCGATTGGATGAGAACTAAGAGAGAAAATGATTTTCCGCATGTATGTTAGCTGCTAGCACTTGAGCAGTTTTTCAAAATAACGAGAAATAATTTCTCTCTCTTAGTTTTCATCCAATTGCAACCAACTTTGGCTTGATTGTTAGCTTGAGATACCATTTTTATGCCTCTTATTATTTTATGAAAAAATGTATGTATTAATAATAAACTTTATTTAAATAAGATAGCCAGTAAGGTAGAAATCCAGCCGATATACTAAATGCCTTTTATAGAGATGCTAATTAATGGTTTTGTGCAAATGTTTGTACAAATATTTTCCAGCGCGTAAAAACTTAAGGATAACATTATTAAATTTATTGTATAATACGGTTTTGTCACTGCATTTGCAACTCAAGTTTATATTCTCATTATTGTGATTCAAATAATAAATATTTTTAGAAATTCGATGTGACTAATGGGTATACGAGGTGTGTTCAAAAAGTAAGGTGACTTTGTATTTTTGAGAAAAAATATTTATTTATTTATCAATATTTATGTTGTCCCCTTCAAAGTAATCCC
>JAPYYV010010308.1:0-11404 GCA_030522625.1 Copidosoma aretas
ATTGATAAAAAAATTATGTACTGCAGTCAATCACGCTTTCCCATGTATTTCCGTAACCACGCCGACTCTCCAGCCAGCCACAAGCTGGCGCTGATGTAGCTCACGCACGGAGCCTATACAGTGACATTGGCGTTCTACAAGAACTAATTAATTTTCTAATTTCAGAATTTTTGTCATTGAAATCTCATGCCCATAATTCAATAAATACCAAAATTTACCGCGTACCTCCTCCCGCAGCCAATGAACTCGATATTTCGTTCACGTTTTGCATTGATTTACATTGAAATGCGCCATAACGTGGCTCGAAATTTTTCTCACCGATTGTAAAAATAACAATTTATGAACAGATATGTATTTTTTTCATGTCTTTGCATTTTTAAAAGTTTTTTGTTTATGTCAAAGGTTGATTTGAGGTTGAGTCCCATAAGAACGTATGTTGAAGAGCTCAACTTGGACATTAATTTATTTCAAAAAATGACCCATAAATAATACTGAAAAAATTCATGAGGATTCAGGACACTTTAAAGAACAAATTCACAAAGTTTTATAGTGATCTCTGCATTTTCATACAACTCTCGACCATCCTTAAACATCATTTTTTGTCTCGAAAAGTTTTGATGGTCATATTTCGCGATCAGTTTTTTCTTTAATCCGGTGACTCCCCAAAATAAAACAACAATCGATTGAATTAGTTCTTTCCATTTCAATGAAAAAATATAAATTTCTTTACAAAAATGCCATTTCTGCCAAATGAATCTTTATTTAGACAAATGTACACCAATAAATGAAAAAAGTCATCATAAAAAATATCAATCCAGCCCTTGAATAAAACATATTAGGTCAATTTTTGGACCAAAAGTGATTGGCAGTTGATAAACTTTTGGCAGATTTCTTAAATTTTGATGGAAGTTCGTGAATTAGGTTAGTAGGCTTAAATTATGATCTGCAATGGATATTAATTTTTCTCTTAATAAGGTATTTGATTCAAAGTTATTCTTTTGCACCCTTCAATTTAGGTTCATATGATTTTCAAATATTTTTTACTGAAAACCAATTTTTGTTTTAAAAACTTTAAAACGGTTTGAACGATGTGTCAGCAATAACACAATGAACAAAATGAAAATATCTTTGAAAGTGTACTTGTAAGTATTACGTTTTTGTAGAATTGTACAAGTATATTAACAAGCATTGTGTCTGTACTCTCTTCTGGTAAATTTATATTTCACCAGAGGGAGTTTGGTCATATAGTCATATGTCGCCTTCCATATAAAAAGCCAAAAAGACAACAGTCGTTATTTAGTACGAGAGTCATCATTTTCAAACACTTATTAGATTTTATAAATATATGTACACGAAAATATTTTCTGAATAACCATGTTTTGCGCCACTACGTAAAATCAAAGCTTTTTGCGGTGCAAACAAATAAAATCTGCCGTGTTCAAAAACTTATTGCTAAAATAGATTATATTGATGCAAATTTTGATCGAAATCCATCATTATCAATAATAGCTATTAATAAATTAGAAAAAAATTTCATACATATAAAAACTAAATTAATCAGAAGATTACGTAAAATCTGCAAGATTACGATCAAAAAATTATAAGAGCTGTTTTCACAACTCCGCGCCTGACTGATTTACTACTTTTTTTGACACAAAGCATTATGAATTAAAAAGGATTAAAATGGAGCAATACATAATAAGTGTATACGAACCAAAACTAATATTTCTGGAGGCTGCAGTCGTCGACAAGGTCTTCTTGGCAGTTTGGAGCAGCGGCGTGCCAACAATCTAAGATAACAAGACAACAAAATAATACGGGATCGTTAACGTCCTCGTAAGGTAAAAAGTTCCATCGATCATAAAAACTGAGGTGACCATCAACAAAAACAATTACTTATAAGATATTGTTTCCTTGATAAACGATGGTTGGAATTACAAGTTATTTTTACCATTAACGACTCCAAAATTTCGGTACACTTCAAGGTGTAATTTTTGTTAGCATACGTCAGCACTTACTTTCCTGAACATGTTGACCTTGGATGTCTAAAAGTTGACTGGGATACAGGCGAGAGCGAGCGATTTATGATCTTGCGAATCAATTGAGCACAGTGACTTGGCGAATTGGAAATATTAAGCTAAGCACTAGGACTTCTCAAAAGTTCCAGCCTACTAAGTGTGTGGTGCAGAATATACACCGACTCTGTAGTGGCTCTCATAGCAGCGTATATACATTCCTCTCTCTCCATCTCATTCTCCCACTCTCTTACTCTCCTTGTGGGTTGACGATGACGACATTGACGAGTTCAGAGGTACATACATGTATAAGTAACGCGTAAAGCATACAGGCGTGCGTGTATTTCATACATATCAATACTATCAATATCAAGTCAAATTTACGTCTATAAAATCTATAGTATAAATATTCAAAGACCTCGCAATACTTCCATAGTGATTTTATAAAATCTGGTGACAGCTGAAACTCTCTATAGGTGGTACTACGATGTATTACAAAAATATAAAACCAGCGTTTTTACTCATCCGAACTTTTCAACTTATAAATAATTTTTAAAATCATGCAAAACATAATTATAAACATAACATGTACATAATAATTATAAAGAATGTTCGAAATAGATAATCCATATGATTATGGATTAAATGTTTAAGAGAACTAGACAAACCTGGGCGCGCTTCGCGCGCTCTACTGATAACCAATAGCATATGCACAAGCCCGTTAGTGCCTACCAATAGCTTCACATTATTCTCGTCGAACCAACTAATCAGAATCGTTTTATCTTGGCTTCACTCAAAGTGGTTCATTTTTTGAAGATAGGTTATAATAACTCTCTCCTTCCATCCTTAAAATGTATCGTATCACCATTTTGAAAAATACCAACTTTAGCCACCAAAACCTCTTTGCACTACGTAGTGTCCACCAAACGACATGGTCTCATGATGTACAGAATTTAATATAGAGCTGTGTTACACTATCGCTTTCCGAAAACTTATTAACAATTTAATCATGTCCTACGATATCTTATATCATATTTAAGTTGTCGGTAAGTTATCAGGAAAACGATGTCACGATTGTTTCAAATTCGCAGCAATCGTAACGTCATTTGCTCCATCTCCTAAACTTCAACTTGCTTTATCTTCGTAAATTTACGTCTTTATGAGAAAATAAAAAGTACGCATCCAATATTTTTTAATAATCTATGCTACCTGACAGACCAAATAGAAATTTTATTTTTTTCAATTCAACATCCCAATTCCTCTGACTTTGCCTCCTGACTCTTTCTTTTTTCTTCGTATTCTACGCCTGATTTCGGCATACCGTGCCCTCATTTTCGACTCTACACGGAGAAAAATCAATGCCAATTCATTAGCACAAAGATTCCTCAAATAATTTTTTTTCAATAATCTGTTTTTCTTTTCAATATATCGATTTTAGATATTATTTTTCATTTATATTATGAAAAATTAAACTCTAAAATAACATGCTTAATTGATCCAAACGAGATTGTCAAATACATTTACAGAGCTTGTTTTTTATTGCAAAAATAATATTCAAATTTGTTACTTATGTTTCAGAAATTCACCATATTATTGTTGATGTAACAAAATATAGGTAACTAATGAGTTATGAGCTATTTTTCAATGAATTTTTCATTAAATTATTTGCTAAAGAAAATATTTATAGAAATAATTATTTATATTCCATTTATTCAGAGAAATAAAAGAAAAAATGTTTCGATATTATGTGAGTACACCTAATACAAATGAGGGTATAGCAAGCTTCAATGCGAAATCTTTACATAATCAGCATCAAAATATTATAGCATTTACCAGGAAAATTAAAAATAACGATCTGTACATGCATTTTCACGAAAACGTAAAAAATTATTAAGTACCCTTTTTTTTGTAAACAAATTTTCTACATTTTTCTCATATTTTAATCAGACTTGTATACGAAAAATTTTCTGAATCATCATTTTAAAGCAGAAAAATCAATTCTTTCGAAAAAAATTGTATTTCAAAATCTATAAAATCAAAATAAAAGTAAATATCAATGAAATCAGAATTTTTTTGTCGGAAGTTATGGGTATCTAAATACAAAAAAAAGAGCCAAGGTTAATCAAAATCTTTCTAGGAATCCTGAGGTATTACTGAATATATAGTACGTACTTATGTATGCCCACACACATCCACATTGATTTATATTTTTATTTATTAAAATAAGTTTTTTTTTAATTCCATGATCTTTCTGATATTTTACAAAATGACCGAAATTTTATAAAAATTGTTCTATAGAATCCTGATATATGACTGGATATGTATACGCATACTTCTACGCCAACACACACCCCTATAAGTTTTCATATTTATTCATTTAAAAACGTTTTTCTATACAAAATATCATGATGGCTCTGATTAATATATATATATATATATATTCTGAAACAATATTGTGAGTCAGAAAAATCAATTTTTTCAAGAAAATTGAGATTTCAAAATACGTAAAATCGAAATCCTATCTTAAAAATTTGATGGCCTTAAAGTGAACCCTCAATAGCATTGGCTGAATCTAACATGTGATCGACGTGTTATTGGTCATTGTATAAAAGAGCGCTATTTTTGAATACAAATATTTTTTATTGAAAATTTGTATACTTAACTAATTTACTTTGATTTCTACTTTCAATTTTTGCATTTAATAATAATAATAAAAATTATAATTATAATGACGATCTTCTTCTACCTTAAAAATGAGAATAATTTCGAATGGTCACATGACTATGATTTAAATAAAACCCGCGGGTAAAAAAAAATGTTATTAAAATGTAATTACAATGTGTATTTGAAGTTTTTACGAAATTCTGTTAAAGTTTCACTTAAAATTTTAAGTTGGATGTATTCTTGATTAAATTGAAACAATTAGACAAAATATATAATATATAGTAATGATGCCAATGTATAGGTTGTAACCCGTAAGCAAGTAATTATTTAATGGCTGTGGTTGGACTAGGTCTACTCTGATATGCCACAATGCAGGCTTGTTGTTATGATTTCTACTTATATTTGCACTTAGGTGTGTTTTGTGTTGGAGAAGGTTATGACCCGTATACGTAAAACGCATGGTTTTCTTTTATCTGCAGACATAACCGGCAAACCATTTGAATGTAATTTTATAACACCTAATATGGATATAGAATAATAATAAAAAAAACAATATATACTAAAATATAAACAACTATAAATTCCTATTATACAGAGCTTTTTTCTTACATTTTGCAGGCATATTAAAATAAATTGAAAATAGTCAATGGTATATTATGCAAATTAAAGATATAGTACATTTCTTACCATTTTTTGTACCGAGGGCAGAAAGTGATTACGAAGGCAGAAAGTGCGTCCCGAGGGCAGAAAGTGCGGCAGAGCCTTTCTGCCCTGGTAGGACAAATAATTCTTTTGTCGTTGAAAAATTTCGGAAAAGCGCATGGCATGCCTAGTAGAATAAAAACTAACTATTTTTGAATTTTTTAGTCAGAACTTATAGGTATAAAAAAAAGAGATTATTAAATATTCGATGTTCTATGCATACATGAAATATTTACCTTAAAATTTTTTAGAATAATATCTTATCTTGGCTTTTTTTATACTCACACTCTTATTTACGAAACAGGGTAGGTGGGGGGATGTATGCAGTACCGAAAGTTTCTTAGTGCAGGAGTCCTGCAGCAGGACTGTTGATATCTGCTCGAGTGGGGCAGCTGCTGTCCGACAGCGTGCGACAGTGAGAGACTCGAGCTCCCCTCACAGTAACTTTCTTATAACGTACCTATTACTTAATCGTGACTGCATTATTTTCAACTTACTAGGGCCTAAGTTTTACATAAAGGCATGTACTTTGGAATGAAAAAGATTCATTATCGTTCATTGTGGTGGAACTGTGCTGTTATCGATCAAATAGTTTATGTACTCTTGCCGTAGATATATCCGTAGTTATGCACGTGACTTTAACAACATTTTGGTGGATTTTGAGCATTCTTATCAAATTGTAGCTGAACTTATTCAATAAGACCAAAATGGTCGTTTTTTGTGGTTTTTTACGATTTGCGACTAAACTATTAGCTGTAACAAAATCTTTTTTTCTTCATTCTGTAGGTAATTAGCTAAGCTACAACTTTTATATGAGCCGTTTTTCTGTATAATTAACAGTTTTTTTTTTTTTTGTATTAAGTGAAGAGTGGGAAAAAATCGGATTTTTACCACTAATTTGTTAATAACGAAAAACGCAGATCAACTTAGCTATTACTTTTTTATGTATGCTAGGGGGCGGAGCCAACCCCCGCCCTTGAATTTTATTCATTTCCGTGATTTTTTAAGGAAAATCAATTGATTAGCTGGGGTACATCACAACATAAAGTTTTTTTTTTCCGTCAAGAACCATACTGTGTTACTTTTTCAGCATCGACATCGGCATGTGTATCTGGACAAGGAAATTCTTATTTTAAAGACATCACATAAGGATACCTTTAAGATGAAAATTGGTTTGTCCAGATACAAATAACAAATGTCGAAGAAAGAAAAGTTACTTAGTTACACAGTACGGAACCTGGGCGGCACTGGTAGATGAAGCTGAAACTAGCAGACAAACCCTAGCAGCGGAAACGTAAAATACAAAATTCTAATTTAGGTACCCTCGAAAATAGACTAGGTAACCTTTAATTTTACTAAATTATGAGGGTACTTGATCTGTTTTCAAGGGTAGGTAAGTTAGAATTTGGTATTTTACGTTTCCACTGCTACTGTTTGTCTGCTAGTTTCAGCTTTATCACTGGTAGTGGGATAACATGACGATATTAGTGAATAGCCCCTTGAGCTTGTCTATATAAATAGACTCATTCTTCCTTAGCTTTTGCTGGCTTTTGTGCACCTTTGATGGTTATGGGGATGGCGACCTAGCCAGCTAATCTCAGATGGGGCAACGGGTACTTGGCCTCGAATGAGAACACTAGCGCGAGTTTCAAAGCTATTCTTGTTTTATACGTAATAAAACTATGTTTTATTCGAATAATGTGTTTTTGAGGTAATATTGTTGCACGAGTGAATCTCAAATAAACATTAAAACACATTTTTCAAATAAAACATAGTTTTATTACGTTTAAAACAAAAACAGCTTTGAAACTCGCGCTAGTGTTCTCATTGGTAGGAGGCTAAGTACCCGTTGCGCCATCTGAGATTAGCTTGCTAGGTCGCCATCCTCATAACCGGATTTGCACACTGTGCACATGTTTTATTGTCAGTGTTTTTTCTTAAAATACTTCATAACATTTCTGTAGTATTCAGCTAATGTACACTATTGAACACTTTGTCAATTAAATATAGAACAAATTAAAATTTTAGAATAGTGCTTGGGGTCCTAAAGTTCTGATAGCCATGTAAATAGCTATTTATTCAAACATAAGAAAAAATATGAAGATTGAAGTTCATCCGTTAACAAATAATCCTGCAGAAGCTTGGAAAGAAATTTCTAAGCAGCAGAAAGTAATTAAGATAAATGTCAAGTCGCCAAAAACTGAAGCTCTAAAAGATAAGGTAAACAGGATACTCACATTGTAGCTTATCCATTTAATTTTTAACAAATAATGATAATTATGACTATTCCAGCTTCGAATTGTTTGTATGAGCGACACGCACTCATTGGCACAGTACATAAACTTTGACATCCCTAATGGAGATGTTTTTATACATGCTGGAGATTTTACCAAGTGTGGAAGTCTTCAAGAGGTTGTAGATTTTAATAGCTGGATAGGTAAATCAGAACTCAGTTATTAAACTTCATTGACAGATACAATAAATTTTGATGTAAAATAATTTTTAATTATTAGAGATAATTACACCTTTGGTTAAAATTCAGAAACAAACAAAAACTTCCGGATTATTGAATCGTTTTAGTAATGCAAATTATTAAATTCAAATCTTGTATATGAATATTTTAGGTAATCTTCCTCACAAATACAAGTTAGTCATTGCAGGGAATCATGAGCTTAGCTTTGATCCCACTTTTACTCTTCCAATAACTATTCAAGCTAGTATGGATCGACATAAAACAACCGGCACTAGTATATTTGATAGCATACCAACTTTAGGGATGCCCAATAATGTTTTAAATGAAGCTATAAAAACAAATGATGTGAAAGATCATTCAACAAATTGTACATATTTAGAAGATTCAGAAATTATCATTTCTGGCATAAAAATTTATGGGACACCTTGGTACGTACAGGTTATGAATAAATTCATATGGTAATTATGCATGCAGTTCATGGTACCCAATTGAAAATACTATTAAACGAGTTATTAATTTTATTTGATGATTGTATTGAGTAACGTATACTTACATTTACGATGTGCGGAAAGCCACAAAAATTACAATTTTTTAGGTTAAATTTTTTTTTTTTTTATTAATTATATTTCGTAATAAAATTTATACTATTTTATAAAAGTGAGCCACAATATCATTTACAATATTTAAAAATGTATAAAGCCGCATATTGTTTAACTAAGTTCACTTTGCACACTTATGTGATTTTCATCCTCAAAATTATAATTTTCAAAAGTCACATATACATACTTGTTTGCATTCGCTTTTCGTTTAATATACACAAACCTTCAAACCTTTTACAATTCTAAGAAATATCTAACTAAATTCATAGGTATCGAAAGTATATAGTACAGATAACACGATGATATATATGTAGTAGACAGTATGTTCGCGTTGTTTATGAATAAATTTACAAGTGTGCGTAAATATGACAATTTATACTGTATGTCACACGTACATCATCGTGGGTTTCTGTACTATATGCTATAAGTACTTACATTATTTTTTTTTTATAAAATACTGGAAATTGTTTTTTTACGAAATTAAATAAATAAATAAAAACAAAAAATTTACCCTGAAAAATTGAAATTTTTTTGGCTTTCCGCATATCGTAAATGCATACATCACTCATCACAATCATGAAAAAACTTTAATTTAATGTTTTAATGGGGTTTTAAATTGTGTACCATAAACTGCATAATTATGTGACGTTGTAAACCATACATTACACATGTGTATTCTACAATTAAGTACGAAAAAAATGAGATGGGAAACATCAAAAACGATATAAAACTTTCAAAGATACAGCATTTGAAAAAAGTATCAAACATACACATAACCTTAAATGACGCAGAAACGGTTACATTTTGCTAAAAATTGCCCATATTCCTGAAAGTTTCAAAAAAAAATTTATTGTAAATTTATAGTAAAAAATGAAAAAGAACTGAAAGTGTATTGACGCTTTTTTTCTCGGGACACCAGGCCGAATTCTTCAAATTGTTGTCACTTACGGTTTTTTTCCGTTGGATGGAAAAATTTCATTGATGTTTAATCAATTATTATTAATATACAAAAAAAGTTACCAACTGTTTAAAAACGCTATAAGATGTGGAATTCCCTAACGAATCGGTCGGTATGAATAACTCATTTTTGAGAAAAATGTCACTTACGGCTTTTTTCCGCGGTATGGCAGTGTAAATCTTGTTTTTTCTTCTCGTCCACTAGTAATTTTTCAATGTAGCATTAACAATATTTATTACAAAGAGGTGATTCCGAATCAATTTGCTGATTATTATACAGAAGTCACCAAGTAATTTTGACGCAGCTACGAAATAAAGTTAACGTAGTTACTTATTTACTTATTCATTAGTGTAAACACTATTTATTAAAATTGACATGTTGACTTGAGTAACCCAAGTTTCTTAAAAAATTACGGTTTTTATGAGAGCAAGAATTTTTTTATTATATTTATTCGTACAAGATACATTAAAATCAGTGTAACCACTGAAAATATCAAGAAAAAAAATTAATTTTCAAAATTAACCTTTTTGCCTTTTACTTTGAAAAGTAACCTTCTTGCCTATATGTGCTTTGAAATAGTAGTTTTCGTTACAAAAGTGCGATCGCCTCCACGGCGATTTTGCGGCCCGAGGGTCCTGCGAAGCAGGCCCGAGGGACCGTAAGGTAGCCCTGGATGGATCGCACTTGAGTGGCGGACACTGTTTTCCTACCGAGGGCGCACCAGCCTCTCAAAAACGCCCGAAGTAGGAAAAGTAGCTTTATTACTTTCGGCCGACGAAATGTAAAAAAAAAAAAAAACACATACATGGAGAGATTTTAGTCTCAACTTTTATAGCCAGATTTGGGTTAGAGTTTCGTTCAGAGAAAGTTAACTACTAAGTAGCTACTTTAAGTCGAGGTTGGTAAAAAATTTGAATCAACTCATTCAGTTCATATCCCTTCTCAATAATGTCAAGTGTTTCATTATGTTATTGTCTCAATCAATTTATTTTGCTGTTGGTCATTGGGAAAACTAAAGTCTTTAAAAAACTCATAGGTTGTAAAAAAATTGGCATTGTTTATTTTTTGTACTATCGTTTGTGCATAATTATTTAAAATACATTTTTGTGCGTTTGGAATAGTGAATAAAACATTATAAAAAAATTCAAGTGCAGGCAGCCAGAATTCTGTCAATGGGCTTTCAACTTACCACGTGGAGAGGCATGTTTAACCAAATGGAATATGATTTCCGATGATACCGATATACTTGTAACACACACTCCTCCAATTGGTCATGGTGATCTATGTTGCAGTGGCGTTAGAGCTGGTTGTATAGACTTACTGAGCACGGTTCAAACCGAGTGAAGCCCAAGTACCATGTGTTCGGTCATGTTCATGAAGGTAATACATTTATTTCATCTGTTTGTACGCATTCCCACATTATTTATATCTAAAATATTTAAAAAAAATTTATGTCTTTAGATTAACTTCTGAATTGTTAATATTGTATTTTAAGAGTTTGTTTAAAAAAAAATCTTGATGGCTATTGAAAATGAAAATCATTGAAAATTTTTTTGGTCAATTTTCGAACTGATTTAAAAAATGTTGCGAAAACCATTAGAACTAGTCAAGACCATAAACGATTTTTTTTTCAGCAGATTGTATGCATGAGGACAGATGACGTTACACACGTACTATATAGTACGTATTAATTGACGTCATAGACGAAAAATATTCAGTCCGAAAAATTCTCTGGTGGAGATATAATTGTCGGCTAAGCGCAATAAAGAGTCAAGTCAGGATGATGAGCAAGAAAGAGCCAAGTTAAAATTGAGAGCAAGAAAAAGCCAAGTCAAAATTATGAGCAAGAAGGGGCCAAGTCAGATGTACTTTTTTTTCATCCGATTTTCTGTATGCTGCACTAGCTGCATTTGGCCCCTTCTACAAACGAGAGTATAAACGCACTTAGACAACCAAATAACCCTACACATAAGAGGTGAATTTATTAATGAAC
>JAPYYV010010309.1:0-16680 GCA_030522625.1 Copidosoma aretas
ATTTAAATGTGACTAAATACGTTAAAATTACTTAAAAACAATAAAATACAATCAAAATACGATAAAAATACGTTTAAATACGAATACAATACAATAAAATAAAATTTAATACGCTACAATCGGAGTATTATTTAAATTCGATCAAATACGATCAAATATAACCAAAATACGATGCAAGACAATCGATTACGATAAGGAACACACAAAATATAATAAAATACTATAAAATACGATAACATATGATCAAATATGATCAAAATACGATTTATTACGCCTAAATGCGCTTGTAAACGATCAAATACGATCAAATTACGATGAAAAGACGATAAAGTATAATCAAAATATAATTTACTTCAATCTCATACGATCAAAAATTGATCAAATACGGATAAAATAAGATAAAATAAGCTCAAATACCATCAAAATACAATCAGAATATAATTAAAATACGATCAAATAAGATCATATACGATCAAAATCGACCAAAATACGATTTAATACGATCTAATACGATAATCTACGATCAAAATTCGATCAAATACAATCGAAATACGATTCGATCAAATACAATCGAAATACGATCAACATATAATCAACTGCGATCAGAATTCGATTATATACGCTATAACTCGCTCAAATACTATCAAAATACGATCAAATGCGATTGAATTACAGTCCATATATGATTAACATAGGACTAAATACGATTAAATCACGCGAAATAAAAATAAATATGATCAAAATACGATCAAATACGAATAAAATACAATAAAATAGGATTAAATCCGATAGAATAAAATACGATCCGATACGATCAAATACAATAAAAGACAATGAAAATACTATTAAAAACAATTAGAAAAAGGTCAATATATGATCAAATATGATCAGATATAATATAATTGACTGATGATAAAAATATAATTCAAATGCGATCAAATACGATTAAATGTAATTAAGATACAATAATGTACAATCAAAATACGAATAAATGCAATAAAGTACGATCAAAAGATAGTCAAATACGATCGAATCACTCAAAAAACGATAAAACACGATCAAGATACGCTCAAAATACTATCAAATAGGCTTAAATACGCTCAGAAAAGATCAATCTTCGATTAAAATACGGTCAAATACGATCAAATACGAATAAATACGATCGAAACATCATATAAATAGGACAAATTACGATTAAAATACAATTAATTACGATTGAATACGACCAATTGACAATAAAAATATGATTTATATACGACCAACACCGATAAAAATACCATAAAATACGATCATATACGATCAAAAGACGATAGACTATTATCAAAATATGATCAAATTCAATCACATGCGCAAAAAAATTGATCGAATACAAATAAATTACGATAAAATAAGCTCAAATACCATCAAAATACAGTCAAAATATAATTGGAATACGATTAATTACCATCAGATATGATCAAAATCGACTAAGAAACGATTCAATACGATCGAATACGATGATGTACGATCAAAGTACGATTAAATACAATCAAAATATGGTCAACATATAATCAAATGCGATGGAAATTTGATTGAATACGCTCGAATACGCTTGAATACTATTAAAATACGACCAAAAAATAATCAGAATACGATCATATACGGATAAATACGATAAAATAAGATCAAATACGATAAAAATACAATCAGAATGTAATTAGGATACGATCAAATACGATAAAATTTTATGTAAATACGATACAATACGATCACGTACAATGAAGTACTATTAAAATACAATAAATGACATCAAAATACGATCAACATATGATCAAATACGATCAAAAATCGATCAAATATGCTCAATTACGGTTAAATACGGTCATAATAAAATAACAATATAATTAAGATACGATCCAACACGATCATATATGATAAAATACGTCGAAAATACGATTAATTACGATCGAATACGATGAAGTACATACGATTAAATTTGACCAACATAAGATCGAATCCGATCGAATACGATGCAGGACGATTAAAATGCGATAAAATACAATTGAACAACAATCAACATATGATCGAAGACGACTAAAAATCAATTAAATACGCTTTAAAACGCTTTAAAACAATCAAAATACGATCCAAATGAGATTAATTACGATTGAATACCGGTCTAAATATGATTTAAATGTGAATAAATACGATCAAATTACTCAAAAAACGATAAAATACAATCAAAATACGATAAAAATTCGTTTAAATACGGATAGTATACAATAAAATAAGATTTAATACGCTACAATCAGAATATTATTTAAATACGATCAAATACGATCTAATTAAACCAAAATACGTTGCAAAACGATCGATTACGATGAAGTACAATCCAAATCCAATAAAATACAATCAAAATACGATTACATATGAATAAATATGATCAAAATACGATTTAGTAGGTCTAAAAACGCTAATATACAATCAAATACGATCAAATTACGATCAAAATACGATCAAAATATGATTTATATACGACTAATACCGATAAAAATACCATCAAATACGATCGAATACGATCGAATATGATCGACTGACGATAAAAATATAATTTAAATAAGATCAAATACGATCATATACGATCAAGAAACGATAGGGTATAATCAAAATATAATTAATTTCAATCACATACGATCAAAAATTAATAAAATCCGAATAAAATACGACAAAATAATCTTAAATACCATCATAATACAGTCAGAATATAATTGAAATGCGATTAAATATGATCAGAGACGATCAAAATCGACCAGAATACGATTAAATTCGGACGAATACGATGAAGAACGATCAAAATACGATCGAATACAAGCAAAAAACGATCAACATATGATCAAATGCGATCAGAATTCGACAAATACGCTTAAATACGCTTAAATACGGTCAAAATACGATCAAATGCAATCGAATTACAGTCCATATATGATCAACTTATGATAAAATAGGATTAAATCACGCAAAATACTAATGACTATGATCAAATTACGATCAAAGCCGAATAAAATACAATAAAATAAGATCAAATCAGATGAAAACACAATCGGAAGGTAATTAGGATACGATCAAATACGATCCGACTTGACACAAATACGATCCAGTACCATCAAGTTCGATGAAGGAGGATTAAAATACAGTAAAAAACAATCAAAATACGATCAATATGTGATCAAATACGATCAAAATACGGTCAAATACGATCAAATACGATTAAATACGATGAAAACATATTAAAGATATGACAACGCACGATTAAAATACGATTAATTAAGATTCATTACGATCAAATACGATCGAATGACCATAAAAATATAATTAGAAAACCATCTAATACGATCAAATACGACCAAAATACGAATTAATTCGGACTAATACGATTAATACGATCAAAATACGATCGAATACAAGCAAAAAACGATCACATATGATCAAATACGATCTAAAATCGATCAAATACGCTCAATCACGCTTAAATACGATCAAAATACAATAACAATATAATAAGGATAAGATCTAATACGATTAGATACGATAAAATATGTCGGAAATACGATCTATTACGATCAAATACGATGAAGTACGATCAAAATATGATCAAATAAATTAAAATACGATCAGCATGAAATCGAATACGAGCGAAATTTAATTCACTACGCTTAAATACGACTAAATACGATAATAATATGATCAATTGCGATCAAATTACAGTCCGAATATGATGAATATATGATTAGATACGATTAAATCACGCAAAATACGATGAAGTACGATTAAATACAATCAAAATGTAATTAAGATTTGATTAAATTCGATCAAATTTGATCAAAAGTAGATCCAGTACGATCCTATACGATAAGGTACAATTAAAATACAATATAATAAGATCAAAATACGATAAACATATAATTAGATATCATCACATTCAACCTAAATACGATCAAATACGATCGAATACGTTGAAGTACGATCAAAATACGATCAAATACAATCGAAAATCGATAAACATATGATAAAATACGATCATAATCTATCAAATACGCTTAGATACGCTTAGATACGATCAAAATACAATTGAAATATAATTAGGTTACGATCAAATATGATCAGATACGATCGAATTCGACCAAAATACGATCCAAGACGATCAAGTTCGACGGAGTATGATCAAAATACGATCAAATTCAATCAAATACAATTAAAGTACAACAAATACGATCGAATTACGGTCAAATCTAATTAACATATAATCAAACACGTCCAAATAATTTAAAATACGATAAAATACGACCAAAAAACGATCAGAATCCGATCAAATACGAATAAAAAACGATAAAATAAAATAAAATACGATCAAAATACAATCAGAATATAATTTTAATACGATCAAGTACGATCAAATACGATCGAATTCGACGAAAATACGATCCAATACGATCGAATACGATGACGTGCAATTAAAATACAACCAAATACAATCTAAGTACGATTAACATATGCTTAAATATGATCAAAATACGATTTAATACGCTCACATACGATTATATTTGACCAATACGATAAAATAACGACAAAAATATAATTAGAAAACGATTTAATATGATCAAATACGAATAAAATACGATCCGATACGATCAAATACAATAAAAGACAATGAAAATACTATTAAAAACAATTAGAAAAAGGTCAATATATGATCAAATATGATCAGTCCGCTCGAATACGCTTATCTACGATTGACAACGATATAATATAATTGACAGATGATAAAAATATAATTTAAATGCGATCAAATACGATTAAATGTGATCAAGATACAATAATGTATAATCAAAATACGATTGAATGCAATAAAAAACGATCAAAAGATAGTCAAATACGATCAAATCACTCAAAAAACGATGACATACGATCAAAATACGATCAAAATACTATCAAATACGCCTAAATACGATCAGAAAAGATCATTTTACGACTAGAATACGGTCAAATACAATCAAATATGATTAAATACGATAAAAAAAATGATAAAAATACGACAAATCACGATTAAAATACGATTTAATGCGATCAAATACGATCGAAATATGATAAGGATACGACCAAATATGATAACAATACGATCAAATACAATTAATTACGATCAAATACGATCGAACGACGATAAAAATATGATTTATATACGACTAATACCGATAAAAATACCAACAAATACGATCAAATACGATCCACTTACGATACAAGCATAATTTAAATACCATCAAATCGATAGACTCTTATCATAATATGATCAAATTTTATCACATACGATCAAAAATTAGTTAAATACGAATAAAATACGATAAAATGAGCTCAAACACCATCAAAATACAGTTAAAATATAATTAAGATATGACCAAATGCGATAACATATGATCAAGATCGACCAAAATACGATACAATACGATCGAATACGATGATTAACGATCAAAATACGATCAAATACAATCGAAATATGATCAACATATGATCAAATGCAATGAAAATTATATTGAATACGTTCAGATACGATTAAATACGATTAAAATACGACCAAAAAACGATCAGAATTGGATCAAATACAAATAAAATACGATAAAATAAGATTAAGTACGATAAAAATACAATCAGAATGTAATAATGATACGATCAAATACGATCAAATTTGACACATACGATACAATACGATCGAGTACGATGAAGTACTATTAAAATACAATAAAATACAATCAAAATACGATCAACACGTTATCAAATACGATGTAAATACGGTCAAATACGATGAAGTACGATGGGATTACGATCGAATACAAGCAAAAAACGATCAACATATGATCATATACGATCAAAAATCGAACAGATACGGTTAATTACGCTTAAATACGATAAAATAAAATAACAATATAGTTGAGATATGATCTAACACGATTAGATACGATAAAATACGTCGAAAATGCGATGAATTACGATGGAATACGATAAAGTATATACGATTAAATTTGACCAAAATACGATCGAATCCGATCGAATACGATGCAGTACGATTAAAATACGATAATATACAATTAAGCAACAATCTACATATGATCAAAGACGATCAAAAATCGATTAAATACGCTCAAAAACGCTTTAAAACTATCTAAATACGATCCAAATACGATTAGTTACGATTAAATAACGGTCTAAATATGATTTAAATGTGAATAAATACGATCAAATTACTCAAAATACGATATAATACAATCAAAATACGATAAAATATAATAACATATGATCAAAATACAATTCAGTACGCCTAAATACGCTAATACACTATTAAATACGATCAAATTACGATCAAAATACGATCAAAATATGATTTATATACGACTAATACCGATAAAAATACCATCAAATACGATCGAATACGATCAAATATGATCCACTGACGATACAAGCATAATTTAAATACCATCAAATCGATAGACTCTTATCATATGATCAAATTTTATCACAGAGGATCAAAAATTAATTAAATACGAATAAAATACGATAAAATGAGCTCAAACACCATCAAAATACAGTTAAAATGTAATTAAGATACGATTAAATACGATCGAATACGATCTAAATCGACCAAAATACGATTAAATTTGGACAAATACGATGAAGTACGATAAAAATACGATCAAATACAAAAATAAAACGATCAACATATGATCAAATGCGATTAGATTTCGAATAAATATGCTTGAATACGCTTAAATACGATTAAAATACGATCAAATGCGATCGAATTACAGTCCATATAAGATTAACATATGATCGAATAGGATTAAATCACGCAAAATCCTAAAAAATATGATCATATTACGATCAAAACCAAATGAAATACAATAAAAAAAGATTAAATCCGATAAAAATACAATCGGAAGATTTTTAGGATACGATCAAATGCGATTACACTTGACACTAATACGATCCAGGACGATCGAGAACGATGAAATACGATTAAAATACAATCAAAATTCGATCAACATGTGATCAAATACGATCTAAATCCGGTCAATACGATCGAATACGATCAAATACGATCAATACATATTAAAGATACGACAACGCACGATTAAAATACGATTAATTAAGATTCATTAGGATCAAATACGATCGAATGACGATAAAAATATAATTAGAAAACGATCTAATACTATCAAAAACGACCAAAATACGATTTAATTTGGATGAAGAACGATTAAAATACGATCGAATACAAGCAAAAAACGATCAACATATGATCAAATACGATCAAAAATCGATCGAATACGCTTAATTACGTTTACATACGATCAAAATACAACATCAATATAATTTAGATAAGATCTAACACGATCAGATACGATGAAATACGTCGAAAATACGACTAATTACGTTCGAATACGATAAAGTAAGATCGAAATACGATTAAATACAATCGAAAATCGTTGAAATATAATTAAATACGATCAAATGACTTATAATACGATGAAATACGATCAGAATACGACTAAATACGAATAGAATACGATAAAGTAAGAACAAATACAATCAAATACAATCGAAATGTAATGAAGATACGATTCAATTCGATCAAATTCGACCAAAAGTAGATCGTGTACGATCCAATACAATAATGTACACTTAAAATACAATGAAATGCAATTAAAATACGATAAACATATAATTAAATATAATCAAATTTGACCAAAATACGATCGAATACGATCGGATACGACAAAGTACGAGCAATATACGATTAAATACAATCGTAATTCGATCAACACATAATCGAATACGATAATAATACGAGTAAATACGCTAGAATACGCTTATGCAGGATGAAAATACGACCAAAATATGGTCAGAGATGCTTAAATACGATCAAATACGATCAATTTACGATTAAAATACCGTCAAATACGATCAAATACGATCAAAATATGATTAATATACGACTAATAACGATAAAAATATTATCGAACACGATCAAATACGATCAAATGATGATAAAAATATAATCTGTATACGAGATTAATTACGATAATATAGGATCAAATGACGATAAATATATAATTTAAATACGATACAATACGATCAAATATGACCTAAATACGATCCAATACGATCGAATCCGATCAATTTACGATCAAAATACGAACAAATACGATCAAACACGATCAAATACGATCAAAATATGATTAATATACGATCATTAACGATAAAAATACTATTAAATACGATCGAATACGATTAAATACAATTTACTGTCTAATAAAATAAAATTTATAAACGATCTAATACAATCAATTGTAATCAAGATACGATAAGGTATAAACAAAATACGATTAAATGCAATCAAGTACGATCAAAATATTGTCGAATATGATCAGATAATTTAAAAAACGATGAGATACGATTAAAACACGATCGAAGTACTATCAAATACGCTAAAATACGCTCAAAAACGATCAATTTACGTTCAAAAACGATCAAAAGACGATATAATACGCTCAATGACGCTTACATACGCTCAAAGACGATCAAAATACGATCAAAATACGATTGAATACGATCAAATACGATTAAAACATGATTGAAATACGACTAAGCACGATTAAAATACGATCAAGCAAGATCAATTACGATTAAATACGATCGAATAACGGTAAATATATAATTTAAATATGACTAACATACGTTCAAAAACGATGAAAAGACGATTTAATACGCTTTAATACGCTTACGTACTCTCAAATCCGATCAAAATACGATCTTAATATGATCAAATTCCATCGAATACGATTATAACATAATTAAAATACGACCAATCTCGATTAAAGTAACTAACAATAGGATCAATCACGATCAAATACGATCGAATGACGTTAAAAATTAAATTTAAATACGATCACATACGATCAAATACGATCAAGATACAATCAAAATATGATTATATACCATCAAAAATCAATCAAATACACTTAAATACGATCAAAATACAATTACAATATAATTAAGATACGATCCTTTACAATCAGATACAATAAAATTCGACTTAAATACGATCGAATACGATTAAATACAATGAAAAACGATCAAAATACGATGAAATACAATCGTCATACGATTAACATATCATCAGTGGCGATAAAAATTCGATTAATTACGATAAAATATTCTTGAATACGACTAAAATACGATCGAATGCGATCGAATTACAGTCAAAATGTGATTAGAATATGATCAAATATGATTTAATCACGCGAAATACGATGAAATACGATTAGAATACGATCAAATACGAATAAAATACGATAAAATAAGATTAACTATGATGATAAGACAAACGGGATGTAATTAAGGTTTTATCTAATACGATTAAATTTGAATAAAACACCATCCAATACGATTGAATACGATAAAGTACGAGTGAAATACAATCAAATATAATCAAAATACGATCAACATATAATCAAATAAGATCAAAATTTGAATTAATTCGCTTAAATACGCCTACATACGATTAAAATACGATCAATTACATACAGATTAAGGTCTGAATGTGTTGAACAAATATGATTAAATACGATCAAATACGATTAAATACAATCAGATGCGATCAAATTTGACCAAAACACGATCCAATACGATCGAATACGATAAAGTACAATCAAAATACGATCAAAAGCAATCAAATACAATCAAAAGATGGTCGAATACGATCAAGTTACTCATAAGACGATGATAAATGATCAAAATACTACTTAGTACGCTTAAATACGCTTATATCCGATCAAATACAATCAAATTACGATGAAAATATAATTTAAAAACAATTTAACATGATCAAAGACGACTTGAATACGATCCGATACGATCAAATGCGATGAAGTACAATGAAAATACTATCAAATACAATTAAAAAAACGTCAACATATGATCAAAAATAATCAAAATACGATTTAGTCTGCTCAAATACGCTTATTTACGATCGACAACGATAAAATATAATGAATTGATGATAAAAATATAATTTTGATGCGATCAAATACGATTAAATGTAATCAAGATACAATAATGTATAATCAAAATACGATTGAATGCAATCAAGTTCGATCAATAGATAGTCAAATACGATCAAATCACTCAAAAAACGGTAAAATAAGATCAAAATACGATCAAAATACTATCAATAGGCTCAAATACGCTCAGAAAAGCTCAATCTACGATTAAAATACGGTCTTATACGATCAAATGCGATTAAATACGGTTGAAACATAATATAAATATGACAAATTATGATAAAAATACGATTGAAAACGATCAAATACGATCGGAATATGATTGAGATACGACCAAATATAATAATACGATTAAATACAATTAATTACGATCAAATATGATCTAATAACAATAAAAATATAATTTATATTTAACCAAACCGATAAAAATACCATGAAATACGATCAAATACGATAAAATATGATCCACTGACGATACAAGTATAATTTAAATACCATCAAATACGATCATATACCATCAAAAGACGATAGACTATTATCAAAATATGATCTAATTCAATCACATACGCACAAAAATTGATCGAATACAAATAAAATACGATAAAATAAGCTTAAATACCATCAAAGTACAGTTAAAATATAATTTAGATACGAACAAATACGATCAGATATGATTAGAATCGACAAAAATACCATTCAATACGATCAAATACGATGATGTACGATCAAAGTACTATCAAATACAATCAAAATATGATCAACATGATCAAATGCGATGGAAATTTAGTTAAATACGCTCGAATACGCTTAAATACGATCAAGATAAAATAACAATATAATTAAGATACGATCTAACACGATCAAATACAATAAAATACGTCCAAAAAAACGATCAATTACGATCGAATACGATGAAGTACATACGATTAAATTTGACCAAAATACGATCAAATCCGATCAATTATGATGCAGTACGTTTAAAATGCGAGAAAATACAATTAAACAACAATCAACATATGATTAAATACGATTTAAAATCGATTAAATACGCTTAAAAACGCTTAAAAACTATCAAAATACGATCTAAATACGATTAATTACGATTTAATACCGCTGTAAATATGATTGAAATGTGATTAAATACGATCAAATTACTTAAAAACGGTAAAATACAGTAAAAATACGATAAGAAACCGTTTAAATACAGATAATATACAATAAAATAAGATTTAATACGCTACAATCAGAATATCATTTAAATACGATCAAATACGATCGTATACGATGAAGTACGATCGAAATACGATCAAATACGATCGAAAGTCGATCAACAAATGATCAAATAAGATAAAAATATATTTAAATACGATACAATGACTGCTGATACGATAAAATACGATCAAAATGCGACTCAATACGTATAGAATACTATAAAATAAAAACAAATACGATCGAATACAATCAAAATGTAATTAAGATACGATTAAATTCGATTAAATTTGATCGAAAGTAGATCCAGTACGATCCAGTACAATAATGTATAATCAAAATACAATTAAATACGATCCAAATACGATAATCATATATTTAAATATGATCAAATTTGACCAAAATACGATCGAATACGTTCGAATACGATAAAGTACGGGCAAAATACGATTATGTACAATCGTGATACGTTTAAAACATAATTAAATACGATAAAAATACATGTAAATGCGCTGAAATACGCTTATGCACGATAAAAATACGATTAAAATATGATCAAAGACGCTTAAATACGATCAAATACGATTAATTTACGATTAAAACCGTCAAATACAATCAAATACGATCGAAATATGATTAATATACGACGAATAACGATAAAAAAACTATTAAACACGATCAAATACGATCGAATACGATCAAATGACGATAAAAATATAATCTGTATACGATATTATAAAATAAAATATGACCAAAATACGATCCAATACGATCAAATACTATGAAGTACGATTAAAATACAATTGAATACAATCAAAAAAAGATTAACATATGATTAAATACGATCAAAAATCCGCTGAAATACGCTTAAATACGATCAAAATACAGTTGAAATGTAATTAGGATACGATCGAATATGATTAAATGCGATCTAATTCGACCAAAATACGATCAAAGACGATCAAATTCGACGGAGTATAATCAAAATACGATCAAATACAATTAAATACAATTAAAATACGAAAAATACGATGGAAATACGGTCAAATTTAATTAATATATAATTAAACACGTCCAAATCATTTAAAATAGGATAAAATACGACCAAAAAACGATCAGAATCAGATCAAATACGAAAGAAAAACGATAAAATAAGATAGAATACGATCAAAATACAATCAGGATATTATTTGGATACAATCGAGTACGATCGAATACGATCAAATTCGACGGAAATAAGATCCAATACGATCGAATACGAAGAGGTGCAATCAACAGACAACCAATAACAATTAGAATACGATCAACATATAATAAAAATGATCAAAATACGATTAAGTACGGTCAAATACGCTTATATTCGATCAAATAAGATCAAATTACGATAAATATAATCTTTAAAAAAGATTTAATATAATCAAATACGACTGAAATACGATCCAATACGATTAAATACGATTAAGTACAATAAAAATACTATCTAATACATTAAAAAAAAAGGTCAACATATGATCAAATATTATCGAAATACGATTTAGTCCGCTCAAATACGCTCATCTACGATCGAATACGAGAAAATATAATCGACTGATGATAAAAATATTATTTAAATGCGATCAAATACGATTAAATGTCATCAAGATACAATAATGTATAATCAAAATACGATTGAATGCAATCAAGTACGATCAAAAGATAGTCAAATACGATCAAATCACTCATAAAACGATATAATACGATCAAAATACAATCAAAATACTAACAAATAGGCTCAAATACGCTCAGAAAAGATCAATCATCGATTAAAATAAAGTCAAATACGATTAAATACGATTAAATACCATCGAAACATGATATAAATCAGACAAATTACGACTAAAATACAATTAGTAACGATCAAATACGATCAAATGTCAATAAAGATATTATTTATATACGACCTAAACCGATAAAAATACCATCAAATACGATCATATACGATCTAAAGACGATAGAATATTATCAAAATATGATCAAATTCAATCACATACGCACAAAAATTGATCAAATACAAATAAAATACGATAAAATGAGCTTAAATACCATCAAACTACACTCAAAATATAATCAAGATACGATTAAATACGATCAGATATGATCAAAATCGACCAAAATACGATTCAATACGATCAAATACAATGATGTACGATGAAAGTACGATCAAATACAATCAAAATATTATCAACATATGATCAAATGCGATGGAAATTCGATTAAATACGCTTATATACGCTTGAATATGATCAAAACAAATAAATAATATAATTAAGATACGATCTAACATGATCAGATACGATAAAATAAATCAAAAATACGATCAATTACGATAGAATACGATGAAGTACATACGATTAAATTTGACCAAAATACAATCGAATCCGATCGAATATAATGCAGTACGATTAAAATACGATAAAATACAATTAAACAGCAAACAATACATGATCAAAAATGATCAAAAATCGATTAAATACGCTAAAAAACGATTCAAAACCATCAAAATACGATCCGAATACCATTAATTACGATTAAATACCGGTCTAAATTTGATTTAAATTTGATTAAATACGATCAAATAACTCAAAAAACGACAAAATATAATAAAAATACGATAAGAAACCGTTTAAATACGGATAATATACAATAAAATAAGATTTAATACGCTACAATCAGAAAATCATTTAAATACGATCAAATGCGATCGAATACGATGAAGTACGATCGAAATACGATCAAATACGATCGAAAGTCGATCAACAAATAATCAAATACGATAAAAATATATTTAAATACGATAAAATGATACGATAAAATACGATCAAAATACGACTCAGTACGTATAGAATACTATAAAATAAAATCAAATACGATCGAATACAATCGAAATGGAATTAAGATACGATTAAATTCGATCAAATTTGACCCAAATACGATCCAGTACGATCGGATACGATGATGTACGATCAAAATACAATAAAATGCAATTGAAATACGCTAAAAATATGATCAAATACGATAAAAATACGATTAAATACACTATAATACGCTCATATAAGATCAAAATACAATTGAATTATGATCAAATACGCTTAAATACGATTAAAGAAGATCAAATAATTAACTATTAAAATACTATCAAATACGATCAAAAACGATTGAATACGATCAAAATATGATTAACATACGACCAATAACAGTAAAAATACTATTAAATACAATCGAATACAATCAAATATCATCGACTGACGATGAAACTGTAATTTGAACACGATCAGAATACGATCAAATACGAATAAAATACGATAAAATAACAAAAAATACGATCAAGATACAATCGAAATATAATCAAGAAACTATCAAGTCCTGTCATATTTGACCAAAATACGATTCAATACGATCGAATACGATGAAGAACGATCAAAATAAAATGAAAAACAATCATGATGCGATTAACATTTGTTCAATTATGATCTAATTTGACCAAGATACGATCAAATAACATTAAATACGATCAAAATACGATCAGAATTCAATTAGGTTACTATCAAAAACAATCGAATTAGACCATAATACGATCCAATTCGATCAAATACGATGGAGTACGATCGAAATACGATAAAATACAATCAAATACGATGAAAATGCAGTCGAATACGATTAAATCACTTAAAAAACAATGTAATACGATCATAATACTATCAAATTACTATTAAATACGTCAAAACACGATCATAATATAAATAAGATACAACGAAATACGATACAAATACTGTTTAATACAATCATACTCGATCAAAACGTAATACAAATACGACAAATCACGATTTAAAAACGATGAAATGAGACCAACTAAGAACAAATACGATCGAATGACGATAAAAATATAATTTAGATACGATTTTATATGATAAAAAACGATCTAGATGCGATAAAGTACAATGAAAATACGATTGAATACAATCGAATACGATTAAAATGCGGTTAAATACGATCGAATTATTATCCAAATATGATTATAATATGATTAAATACGCCCAGATCACTCGAAATAGGATTAAAATACGATCTAATAAGAATAAAATACGATCAAATAACATCAAATAACATCAATGTTTACCAAAATACGATCTATTACGATCGAATACAATAAAGGACGATCAAAATACAATGAAGTACAATAAAAAACGATCAAAACGTAATAAAGATACACTAAATCACGATTTAAATACGATTAAATATGACCACCTAGGATCTAATACGTTCTAATGACGATAAAAATATAATTTGATTCCGATCTAATGCGATCGAAAACAATCAGGATGCCATAAAAAATAATCAAAATACGATCTAATATAATCGAATACAATCGGAATGCGGTCAAATACGCTCAAATTACGGTCTGAATTACTTACAATACGATCAAAATACGATCAAATACTAGTAAAATACGATACAATCACATCAAATACCATCAAAATACGATCAGAATATAATTCAGATGTTATCAAATACGATCAGATACGACCGAATTAGACCAAAATACGATTTAATACGATCGAATACGATCAAGATACGATTAAGTACAATCAAACCATACTGAAGATAATACAAATCACGATTTGGGCACGATCAAATATGACTACCTAGGATCAAGTACGATCTTATGACGATTAAAATAAAATTTAGATACGATTTTATACGATTAAAAACGATCAAGATGCGATTAAGTACAAGCAAAATACGATTAAATACAATCAAATACCTTGATATACGATCGAAGTACGATCTAACGAGAATAAAATAAGATCAAAGAACATAAAATTCGATCAAAAGACGACCAGAATAAAATTGAGATACTATCAAATACGATCAAATTTGACCTAAATACGATGTAATACAATCAAATACGATCAAGTTCAATCAAAATATAATAAAATACAAACGAATACGATTAAAATGATCAAACCATAATAAAGATACGACAAATCCCGATTTAAATACGATAAATTATGTCCACATAGGATCAAATACGTTTCAATGACGATAAATATATAATTTAAATACTATCTAATAAAATCGAAACGATCAAAATGCAGTCAAATACGATCAAAATACGATAAAAATACGATCAAAATACGATCAAGATACGATAGAATAAGAATAAAATACAATAAATCATATCTAATAAGATCGAAATACCAGCCGAAAGTAATTAAGATACGATGAAATAGGATCAGAGTAGATCAAATATGATCAAATTATGAATAAGATACGACTAAATACAATGAAAATATTATCAAATACGATCAATTACAATCAAATACGATCAAATAGCGATAATAAA
>JAPYYV010010310.1:0-21203 GCA_030522625.1 Copidosoma aretas
CCCATTACGGCCCCTCGAAAAATACATACAAAACAAAGTTTTTTTTGCTATAATTTACAACATTCTTTTTTTGAAACTCTTAGGTAACTTACAAACAGTTTGTTCAATCGAAATACTACTTTTGCTTTTTTATACAGCCTTTTCAAAGTATGACTGTCTCGCGTCTTCCTACAAGAAGCAAAACAGACAAGCAAAAGCGACAAAAGTACAGGGCAGCTCTTTAATGTATCATTCCAATGATATAATATTAAAATGCTATTATATAATCCAAATAACAAGTAGAAAGATGATTTAATCTTCTATGATATTACTTGTTCCAATTATTAATAAATTTGTTGCGGGGGGCTACAATAGGGACGGGTCCATAATTGGGACCTGTACCCCTATATTGATAACATATTGTTAATTTCTCAGCCTTCAATGATCACTTACAAATAGATTTTTTTAGCTTATTTATTCTTTAAAAAAAAACAAAAACTAATAGATAAATTTTTTAATCGTTGGTCTGCTGAAAAAAGCGGCAATCCAGACAAGTCAATTTTTAAAGTAGGATACAAAAAAAGCTCAAAATTGTTATCAACGTTTCAAAGTAATCGAAAAAGCTGTGTTTTACTGCCCTTTCGGTATTTTCAGACCATACATCTGCTCTATTACATACGAGTACTATACAGATCATTTATTATCAGTTCAAAGTTTGCACGAAAAACATTATTTTAACTGCCTTTGTCACATGATTTGCTGTGAAATTGCTGATGCATAGAATAACTTTTGAGCCGCTTAACTAAATGACCTAATATACCGTTGACTGTAAGTACTAAAGCTATGTCAATACATGCAGAGTTTAATTACGCATCAGTTCACGAAACAGTTTGCGCAGTTGGATGTACCAGATATTACTGAATCAAACGTCACAAAGTTCATAAGCGCATCACAGAAAATGTTTTAAAGTTGAACCGTGCATTGCAATTTATCGTGAGGGTAACATGCAAGTTGGTGAAGTTTGCGTTTATGAAGCAAAATGTAAGTTTAGTATTGATCCGTGTTTTTTTAAGAATAGTTATGATTTCAGTCATTGCAGTGCAGTCAAAGCCGTAGCAACTTGACACGGTTAATTTATCATAAAATTCTAAGTTTTTAAAATATTTATGCTTCCGATTGCTAAAATGACTAATGAAATGATAAAAAAAATTGTTTTTCCTATCTCTGACGTTTTTGGGTGCTTGCTGCGCCCCACTACTTTCTAAAACGATGAAAACGACAGTAGGTTTGTTCAAAATCGAATATCTCTGGATAGAAAAAAGATAAAGCAATACATATATTTTTCTCATCTGCAGGTAAGTGGATGGAGGCTATAGGAAAACAATGGCGGACAATCGTAAATGCTAATAAAACCTAAAAAAAACAAGTTTCTGCTTTTTTTTTTCTTACAAATAAATAAAACTGGTGTATTTGAGTTTATTCTTTTTTTCTTTTTTTTTTAGATAAGTTTGTAAAAAAGTGTTGTTATTGATTTAATATTTAAATACACTTAAATAATGCTTTATTATATCTTAGAATGATCCAACATAATCTCAAATATTTGAAAACAGTGTCAATGTCGTTCAAAATGAAATATTTCTGGATAGAAAAAAGATAAAGCAATATATACATTTTTCTCATCTGCAGGTAAGTGGATATCAAATATAGGAAAATTAATGATAAAATTTTAGAATGCTAACCTAATCTAAAAAAAAGTTTCTGCGTTCACTTCGCAAATCAATAAAACTGGTTGTTTTAATTTGATTCTTTGTTTAAATAGGTTCATAAAAAAAATAATTGCAGTTTTTTTGTGTAAAAATACCGTACATTAATGATTGCTTACACTCTATGATGCTTGAACGTAACCTTAACTATTTAAAAATGAGAATGTTCTTGTTTACAATTGAATATTTCAGTATTTCAGAAAGAAAAACCTTCGAAAGCGCACTCGGGCAAAGGGACCACATTGTTTGAAATATCCAACTTTTTTGTTTAATTTTTTGGATGGAGTTATAACGAATGTTGATCTTTAACATTTTAATAAATCACTTTTTGATTTTGAAAATTTTCCTCGCAAAGCCTAATAAATATTGATGATCCATAAATTGGATTCATTGTAATAATAATAATAATAATAATAATAATAATAATGTTCTCAAAATGTAGCTTGACACACACTGAGTGAAGTTCAACTTCTCCGTGCCTGCATTAAGTAGTGTTTTTGCGTACTGCGTGCCAAGTGATCACTTTGTACACTGTATATTCTTAATTTTGCACTGAGTGTCAAAAAATAGCATACACAGCTTGGTGCGTGCGGTGATGGTCACACTTGTGCAAAAAGCACCTGCTTTGCGCAGTTGTTGTGTAATATACACTGTGAAAAAATACATTCGAAAATATACTGCATGCAAGATTAAGATGAAATTAAATGAAGACAAGAACGCGTCCATGAAGAATCTATAAATTTCTGCTTTATTCCATAACCAACAAGTTTTTGTTGTTACTTCTCATTCTTAAAAATGTAAGAAACTATAATAGTAGTCTATGGGCAGTAGTCATGCCTAAAAAGTAAAAACAGACATCAAGAAAGACTTCCAAATGTACTTACATCAGTAACCACTTCCTTGAAACACTAAACACACGTCATCAAGATCTACCAACCCCAAAACAATAACGAAAACGTCGATCAGATATTACGACCTGTTTCCAGGACGGAACGAGAACCTCGTCGCTTCCGTGAATAAATTAAACGTCAACAGCGGCGCTCGACCGATCCACCCGTTACCCTTGTGGCTCAACTTGTCTCAAGGATCACCGAACGCGAGACCGTTCGAGCGAAAAAAAAAAAAAAAAAAAACACCAGCCAACGCGTCCCCTTGCCCTATGCCCCCACCCCAAAACGCCCGCCCGCAGCGTAAGTAATTTTCGATGATTCTCCAAACATATACTTCGGGACTTTATTTTTCTTACAACCGGCGTGTACTTACTTTCCAAGACACGAGCGCTCGCGTCCCTTGGGCTGACCCCCAAGAGTATAGTCGCGGCGGTAAAATAAACGGTTTAATGGCCCATTGAGTCACGGTTACGGGCTGCGTTATTTGCGAGCGGAGTGAGAATTCGGCTGCACATACAACTCGGAGGATCGTTTTGTCGAACTCGGTGGAAAAAAAAAATCATGCGACCCGAAACTAAATTACCAATCTGGTGTGAATATGCTTCTAAAGTATTCAACTCTACTATAGGAAAAAAAAAAAAAAAATTCAACACTTTAAAATTTTTGGAGCGTCAATTTAAAAAATGCCAAGCATATCGTGTGAAGCAGAAGGGAGATCGTTTGTTGGAGGGTAAACGATTTATTGAGCTTGCATGCCCGAAGTATCGATCTGAACTTAACGATGCGAGCACACACACACACACTATACTTACTCACTTATCTTACACTTGAAAGTTGAAAGTGGCGCAACTCGGGGCGCGCGTTTTTTAGTGGAAACGTGCAATTTCGCGGTGAAAGATCACGACGACGATTGCATTGCTCACGGTAAAATGATACCCGAGTTCAAATGGAGCAGTGGATTGAGAAAGTCGTGAAACGCGAACCGGTCATTTCGTGAAAGCGAGCCGTTTTTATCATCGCGCGGCCGAATATAAAGATTTTTTCTGATCGTTCGTTCATTATACTTGTATAAACATTTTTTGACGGTTTATTTTTATTTTATATTGAACTTTACAGGTCTATGGTTGGTTCGGATAAAGCAAGGAGTTTGAAATACTTTACTTTCCATTCAAAATATTTAAGGAAAATTTTACCTTTGGGAAATAACGATTGATTTTTTCATTTTTCAGTTAATTTATTATGTTTTTATGAATTTGGAGCGATGAAGATTTGGATGTCCACTTCAGATTCTATCGATATTTAAAGACGAAAGTAGTTTTATTAATTCTCAAATCTAAGTAAAAATTATAAAATTATTTTAAAACCCGCTATTAATAAATTAGCAAAAAGCTTCCTCAATATATGTTCTTCTGTTTATTTTTAATAAAAAAAATATGGATAAATAACGTATCAGGATTATTCAAAATAGTGAAACAGCTATTTTTATGATCTAAAAAATGGGATTATTTAAAAATGAGATTATAATTTTTTTATCCAAATAGTACAAAAGACATTGTTAAAAATGATTGTGTTTCAAACACAATCGAACCAATTATTCAACATTGTTAATTAAATTAATATTCGTAATTCAACGAAAATTTAGCAGAAGCATTATATAATTATCGTACATGTTTCGAGTTATAATTTTTTTTAAAAGTCCTAGTATCTCAATAATACAAAAATGAAAAAATAGTAAATCAAAATGATAAACGATTGTAAAATAATTTTTTTTTGCTTTACAAGATAGAATTCTTTATTAGATTGGAATATAATTTTTTCGGTCCAGAAATATCTGCTTTTTATAGATTTATAAAATCGCTTGGTAAGGTACATAACTGTATTTTCATTTTTTGACCGCTATAAGCATAAGAACATTTTTATCCCTGAATTATTAAAATCTATCGATGAGATCCCAAGATATGACTGATATTTCGCCAAAATCTTAGTGTTTTTTTTAATTAAAAATGGATAAAATATCCTAGCAAAATGTTTCAACATGGAGAATATAGAAAATAAAAAAAATTTTACCTTAAAAATAGTCAAAAATCGTTTTTTCACCATAAAAAAATCATGAAATCGACTTTGATAACTAGAATTTAATAACTAGAATTCTTTTTCCAAGTCACTATGATGATAAAAAAAAACTGTTTACGTTCTGCTTGAAAAAAATGTATGGAAAAGTTCGCGAAATATGACTGATTTTTTATAAAAATTTTAGAATTTCTTTAATAAAATAGAAATGGCATTACGTAGGGAGATGATTCATAATGTAAAATAAAGCTATTTCGGTGCTTTATAAAATATAATTATCAAGAAAATCAAATTAAAAATTTTTTTCACCCCTAACACAGCAAAAAACCGCTTTATGGGCATAAACAAATCGTCATAACAACCGTAATAAGGTATGAAACTTAAATTTTTTTGTCTAGATAATATATTGATATTGAAACAAATATTTTAATCCCTGTATTGTCGAGATCAGTCGGAGAGTTTATGAGATATGACTGACTTTTCAAAAAAATTGTAGTATTTCTTTCATGAAAAAGAAATGACATAATCTAGGCAGATAATTCAAAATGAAAAATAAAGCTGTTTTATTAATCTATAAGATATAATTATTAAGGAAATCAGGTTTAAAATTTTTCCCCCTTGAATAGCAAAAAACCGCTTTTTAGACATAAAAAATCGTCAAGGTATGAAACTTGAATTTTTTTTCAAGCCCCTACATAGATATAAAACCAAAAATTTTAAGCCCTGAATCATTGAAATCGGTCGGAGGGTTTCTGAGATAGGACTGATTACAAGCATACACACACACACACACACACACACACATTTTTAAAAATGATGTTTTTTCATTCCAAACACTGTAAAAAACATTTCTGACATATTTTTAAGAAAACTTTTTTTTTACCGATACAAACCTTCCTCTATATGAGGAAGCAGAACTCCATGCAATTCGGCATTAAATCAAAAGTACACTAAAATCACCTTGAATCAAAATGATTTTCACCCAAAAGAATAAATCAAACAATACTCCAGTATTGCTGGAAACCCAATTTCTGTAAATCAATATCTATGATTCATCAAATAATTCTTTAGTTAAGATGACAATAACATTCAATTATAGATTTTTACGAAAAATCCATTTCTCACTCTGGAATTACTTCAAGGTTTGAGGGCCAGCGACGAAGTAAGAACATGATTTTTCCAATCGACAGGGGCGACGACACGCCAACTCAAAGGGCTAAGGTTTCAAACTTCCTCCATCATATACGTGTGAAGCGCCATCAGAAAGCACAACTCAGCGTTTCGTCAAAAGCCACTTCTCGCGGGTCACCCCCTGCCGCATTGATGGAAATAAATGATGATTGAAAAGCCATGCGCATCGACTCACCGAGTATCAGCATGACAACGGGTATGGTCGTCATGAAGGCGAGGAAGACGGTGACGACGGTGGTCTTGCTGACGACGCGCAGGGCGCGGTAGACGAAGTCGCAAGTGCCGCTCGCCTCGAGGTGGGCGTCCTTGAGCTGGAAGACGAGCGAGCCGTAGGCCGCTACGCCCATCGGGGCCGACGAGCCGGTTGCGCCCTTTTCGGCGACGCTGGCGCTTCTGGCACCGCACAGCCGGCGCGACTCGTTCACTGAAATCTTCATTTGCCCTGAGTTACGATAGGTTTGGTTTTTCATTTTTTTCTTTTTTTTTTCTTTTCGTGTATTTATTTGGCCTGGCAGGTGATTTTTGGTGATAAAATATTTTGTTACGTATGTGCACGGAAAAAAGTTGCAGGAATTTTCACTGTAAAAGTGTAAGAGTAACGGTTATGTCGTGACCGACAAATTTCAACTGTACGTTTTACTGTAGCTTCACGGTAATTTTTTTTATACCTAATATTTTTCCAAGCTATTTTTACCGTGAAGCTATGGTAATTTTTCTTCGATGAAAACAATGACGACGAGAGTCGATACCATAGATTCTTACCCTATTAAATAATTTAGGTTATTGATGGAGTAAGCATCTACATTGTCGACACAATATCGACTTCTGACGATCTCTTTTTTTTCAATCCAGGGAACAATTACCGTAATTTTACAGTAAAATGCGTGATTGAGTAAAATTTTTCTGAGACAAAAAAATCCACAGTAATCAAGTTGCGCTGGAACGCAACGGGTAAGTTTCAGAAGCGATACAAAATATTAATTAAAAGTCAGTCACAACTTTACAAATGCGTTTTCAGTAAAAATTCCAGCAACTTTTTCCTCCTAAATTTTATTTCGCAAAAACAGATTAGGAAAAAAATTTAATAACTATTATACATCCAAAATTTTTTTAAGTTTTCTTCGAATTTTTTGTTTCTTCGTCTAGACTGCTGTTTGAAAATTAAAGGTTCATTTGTTTTTCTCGCAGAAGGGAGTGACTTTAATGTCTGGACATTATTTACAAAAAGAAAATCACTAAACTGTCTCGCTAAGTAGGTAGTTTTACCATATCGAAAAGGACAAAGTTGATCTCTTAAATCGTAGCAACTGTAACGACTAAAATAAATCAAGATTACCGTGTCGAAAAATAAGAATCGCTCTCGGAAAATCTCAAGTCGTTACACGCCAGAGCAAGATTGAATCGCGCAGTAACGTTTTTCATTCAACGAATCTACAAATCGACTACTCCGTTAATCAACACGTTAATCCGGTCAAGCGTCGCGTGTACTTGACTGTTTTCGCCGTTTTGTGTCGTTCCGAAAAGCGCGTATCCAAACATTACTACGGAGAAACAGAGATCCCATTACGAAGAAGAGAACCGTTCGCACCCGCTGTCTTCTCCAGCGGTACAGTACAATTACGTGGATTCCTCTTGACGCCCCTACCTTCCGCGAGAGACTCTTCGGCAAACGCGCGCGAATTCGCCCTCTGCCTCAATTTGCAAACAAACGAGCTGCGCTTTTCAAAGGCTCAACTTCACGTGCAGGAAGACGAATTGAGTGTTTCCAGGGACGTGCTGCTTCGTGATCGAATTGTATTTATTTAAATTCCGAAAAAATATATGCGGCATGTGTATAAAAAATATATAAAATCATTGAAATCATTTATCAATGCCCGTCAATTATGGTCTGACAAAATAGCATTGAATATTCAATGAAATAAATGAAATGATATACTAATTCTTGATTAAAAACCAAATATACTATACACGAGCAAATGTTTGAAACTTTACTCATCAAAAGAGTAGGTGAATTTTGTTTTTATGTATGCAAAAAAGTATGTACTCGTTGTAGAATCGGCAAGTATACTCAATGTTGAAAAATACACGCTATAATTTTAAAGGGTTAACAGTGTGCTTTTCCTAGTTTTTTAAAATTATAATAAGCAGACGCACCAACATTCGAATAAATGATTACTGCATCTTCTACACGAGTATATTACCACTTCAAAAAGAGGTGCATATAAAATGACTAAAATATTTAAGGTCATTTTTAATTTCAAATGATTGAAAAATCAATATCGAATACATACTAAGTGAGCTTAAATTATTGATCAATAATGTTACATAAGGTAGCTGGAATCATCATGAAATCTTTTTGAAATCGTTGAGAAATCTTTTCGAAATCCTTGATAAATTTTTCGAAATCTAAAATCATTCGGATCTTTTATGAAAAAGTGACCAGCTCTCAACTTTTTCAATCCAAAACTTTGCCCGCCCCCCCCCCCCCCCCCCCCCCCCCCCCCCCCACACCCCCACAGACCACCACAACACCCCCACCACTAATCACGTAATCTCCGCGCTGATGAACGATAAATCAACTTCCTCGTAAAATTAGCCAGTCCATACAGAAGACCAGTCATGAATACCGGAGTCCGCGCGAAATTCCCTCCCGCGTATGATAATCCGCGCGAAAGCAGGCTGTCGCCGAATCTCGAAACGCCGAACACGGGGGTAAATCGATCGCGTTGGATCCGCGTGTAATATGGAGGACGGGGGATGTGTATGTATATTCGAAAATTTATGCAGCACGGAAGTAAGAAAGGGAGACCTGCGACGAGAGCGCCGTGTATCCATAATTGATGCATCGTTATCCCCAGGGGGAGACGACGAACTCGGCCGTCCGAGTGGCTGCATACCTGCGAGGTATGGATTAATGCGGCTGTCTATTGATCCGCCGTATTGTATATACACGCGCGCCTGTTCCCCGGGGTTGGCGTTTCGTGTCGTTGAACGTTGAGCGCATGTATGTATAACGCGTATGCAAAATTACGGCCGATCGGTGAATAAATAACCGACGGGATTGCTGAACTGTTGTGTCGACTCCCCGGACGGGGAACATCTCGTTTTGGAGCTTGGACGAGGAATACAATTTTATTTGTTTTTAGAATTAAAAAGCAATGGTTTTTTGTTGTCCGAAGCGTCGATTTAAAATCTAACCTCATGAAAATAAGTGTGCGTGTGGGGTATTGACCAATAAAGCTTTTACTGATGTTTTAAAAGTGGATTATTAATCATTTCCGCACGAAGGATAAAAATGAAGAAGGGTCTCTACCCAAGTGAATCGACGAAACGTGACGTTGACCTAACCTGTACTCTGCAGTACGTCGTTTACTTGCATTCAAGGCAATAGCACGTAAAATTACCTCGGGGAGGCGACCGGATGGTGAGTGGTAATCTGGGTCTTGAAGTGATACCGAACGCCCCGTACTGGCCGAATAGATCCCAAATGGACGGGGGCAGAGTTTTTTGTTTAAAAGTTCGAAAAAAAGGGTTTACCTCCTCCAACTTCGCCCCCTCATATTCGGGTTCCATTCAGCCGGTACGGGGCGGGGGGAGGGGGTCGGTATCACTTCAAGACCCGGATTACCACTCACCATCCGGTTGCCTCTCCGAGGAAATTTTACGTGCCAATGCCTTGAATATTGGGTAAAGTTCTAGGTTGCATGGCAGTTTCAGAGCTTTAGAACGATCGCTGTTTCGAACAATAATTGGAAAATCCAAGTATTTCAACTATTTCCAATGAACCATGTATCCGATCAACGAGAGAACAGAGGCACCGCGATGTGGTCCAGTGTTTCGAATCATCCGTTCTGGGGGTACAGCGATGAGAAACCCTTGTTCTACATAATACGTTGGCGCCCACTCACTCGCGCACGACGAGTTTGAAGAGCGTGCAGGCAAAGGATAATGTCATTTCACGCTCTGCTTATCTCGTGGGCCGGTGCCGGGGGTTCGCTTGATTGATCATTCGGTCGGAGTGATTTGTCCGTACGTTTTTTTAAAGCAGCCGAGCGCCGACCTTTTTAAAGCGCAAGGGTCGACGGTGTATTTGAGAATATCGGCCTGTCATTTTTGTACTCGTTGCCTTTTGAATACACTTGTGAAAAAGTGATGGTTGGATGGGATGGGGTGATTCGAAGCTCGCCGTGATTGGTTGTATACTTAGCTTTAAAATGTTTGTACGGTACAAAAATGATCGAAACGGTATGGAGTTCACGTGGATTCCTGATCAATACGCATTTGTTACAACGCTTGGAGTATTATTCAAGTTTCTAATCTTTTCCAAATTCACGAAACAATAAAAACCTCTGAACGACCGAGCCCAGCTGGAGTACAAAAACACGGCGTACCTGTGACGGTGAGCTGCTGGCTCGCCTCGAGTCGATCCCGAAGTTGGCCGCCCCGTAACCGATGCCGCCCATCTGGTGGGTCGACCTGAGGCTGCCCGAGTTGTCTGCCCTCTGTGGTTGCTGCTGCTGCTGCTGCTGCTGACGATAAGGCGAACTGCTACGATTCATGGCTGTACCTATTTACCGGTTGCGACAGAAAGAGAGGAACGAGCTTGATTGGATTTTTCATGTGTTTCCATCAGATCGTTGTTTTATGACTCCGATATTGGGGAGGGAGCACCGATCGATGGGAAAGTTTATGTGTTGGAATCTCGCGCGGGTGGTTGGGCTAATGGATTTTTATCGCGTCTTGATGCTTTGTTTTAAGGTTATTCGGCGGTTTTTAGTACTTTTTTACATTAAAATTTCTATTACGAAATAGATGCGCGATGAGTTGGTATTGCAAATTTTTTAGAATAATCTTTAGTGAAATGACAATATCTGTGACTTTTATGTTGTTACAGACCATACGTGTAATGTTGAAGAATATCATTCCTTGTCTTAAAGAATATGTCTTGTGACTAAGATACATTTAAATAATAAACTTTTTTTTAACCATGCAGATTGTATTATGGAGAAGTATTTTTTGGATATTGCAAAACTGTGACTAGTTTTTTTCGCTTTCAAATAAAAAGCTCGGTAAGTAACTAAGTAATACATCTTCGGGTCACTTTGGAGTTTTTGTGGAATTCTTCGATTTCTTTTTAATTTCGTACATAATTGTATTAATCTACTAACACAATGCTGTGCGTAATTATTGAAATCATTGTTTTGAGGTATATTGATGACGCTACATATGTTATTTGGTTGGTAAAGTAATGAAAAATAAAGTTACTAGTTAGCGAAAAAAAGTCAGCATATTGGATATCGTTGGTCGGAGAAAAAAAAGTTTGATGAACGAATTTTTCCTGGGCTACATGTAGCCCTGCTTAATTAAGAAAATATCCACCATGAACCATTTAGATGTAGACACTTTACCAATAATTACTCTATGCTAATAATACACACTATATTCTAGCATGTACTAAAATATTCAGCTTGCAAAAGCGCTCGCTGTAGTTTCGTAATTTAAATAATCACGGAGATCGATCGACGCAAACGACGTTTAGTGCGCGCAATTAGGCGTAATGGACATCGATAAAATTTCAATTATAATCGGAGTATCTCGGGGGCGAATAGACTACGTCAAGCTGAAAGTACACGTAGTTAAAGGTTGCGGTAACTCACTTACATCTTATCGGCCTCATTTAAGCGGCTAACTCGCGCGATATACTCGGTTATCGCTGCACGAACGCACTACATCGCGAAGGGGAAAAACTACATCTCGGAACTCCGGTGCTAATGCATTTAAATGAGATTGCATCACTTATAGTCCATCAGGATTTTAAGGTCACATCAGGGTAATTGTACATTTTTCTATTTCACCGGAAGATATCGCGATTGATCATAAAACGTACCCGCGTTCAAAGTAAAATGTATCTATCGTCCATAGTTTTTTTTTCCCCCATCAATTTTATCTCTCCATATCCGTGAAACGCAATATTTCTCAGATACGTCCCGATGACAGTACCATTTCCTTTCAGCCTGCAAATCCATTTGTGGTCGTACAAAAAATCCGTTCACCCACGGCCTTTAGATCCCAACGATATTTCGCAAACGTATACCCGTTGTTGGGACGACTGCTGTGAAGAATTGGTAAAATTTTATGAACGAAAAAGTACTTCTTGTCCCAACTCAACTCGCAGAGGAGCGCAGAGAGAAAGAGAGAGTATCGCGCGGGGGTTTAAACTTTCATCGCTTTAATCATCGTCCCGTCGAGTATAGGCAATAAAGTGGCACGTCGGATCGATTATACACTTCGACTACCAACGAAGTGGTGCCTTATACTCGCGAAATAAGGTCACGATGACACGACGACCCGAAAGAGAGACGCAAGCAAGCGCGCAGGATATGTATGTATAAGTGACGCTGAAAGGAAAAGGCCGAAGCCGCGGGGAGAAAATTGACGGCGACGTTCAAGCGTGGGAGTAAGAAGAAGAGTCACGTGGGGGGTCACGTATCGATCCGGTGATCTGGTATTCCGAGTGCTGCAGGCTTGTAACGTTCGGCCTTTTTCTCGGGTAACACACCAAAAGGAGAGCGAAATTATAATGCCTCTCCAACCCAAAAAGCAAGGGCAGTCTCGTCGATGTGATGAACAGAAACAATAGTTGCAGCGCGAGACCGTTTCCGTCGGGATGATCCACCGATCCGTTTGCTCGCCAGGCACGCTAATATAAATGTTAACCCGGGAGTATTGGCTTCTCATCTAAATATTAACGGCTTTTTCCAATCTCCAGCGCGGCTCACTCTAATGGCTCGTTGACCCGTATTACTTCGACACGGATGACGTCACGCATCCTTCGATAGAGCACCTGCCCCCTCCATCGACTGCTCTCCACGCGAAAAGTTAATCGAACGATTATCGAGACACATTGTCAGCGGCAATTTCGCACTAGATTGAGAGCCACGCGGAAATTCTCGGATATAGTTCAGCCGGATTCCGGGTGCTCCGACACTATAGTGGAATTATGAAGGTATACCGGTTGCCTTCGATTATCAATAGCTCGGCGATGCTTGAGGTCCAGGGAAAATACGACGCGAACGGTCTGATCTAATTGTCAGCAAACGACTGTACGAGTCGTTGGAGCGCGATGAAACTATGAGGCAATATAGCTCGTGGATCCCGTAGCCATTGAACTCGATCCCATTATTAGCTGACACGCTGTTGACTGGTTTATTTTCGACTTTATTGAACTTGAGATTATTTTCTACTTATACAAATTATCGCTGGCACTGATCGAAATAATCTTTCATCAGGTTATTGTTCAAAGCTTAATTTACGGACACTCTCTTTGTACCCACTGTCATCTTCTAATTCACGATTATCGGTACAATGATTACAACTTCATGGACATTTATGGATTTTAGATTGCAATTACTTAGGCATCTAATTTTTGTAAACGTCAAGAATGTCATCCTCTGTAAAATTGCTCTGCAACACTGCGCAAAAAATCGCTGGACGTGCATGAAACATTCCAACTCATAAGTTTTAATCTAATCTCATGATTCGGTCGAACAAGCTAACACAATTTTCACCTGCGTATTAGAAAACAATTAATTTGTTCTTACTGACAATCGAACAGACTTGCATCTGAAAAGTATTACATATGATTACTCTTTTTCTAAAGCAAATCAATTAAAAAAAGTACGACACTACAATCACAAGATACTTTCCTGAATTTCAAATTTATTCTAATCAGAATTGATAATTCATGTATGTTAATTGTAAACACAAATATACAATACTGCGTGAAAAAATGTATAAATTTCGAATATTCATAATACATAATATTTGACCAAAGCATGAGATTCCTAAACTTTGAGGTTAGGATTTTTCCCGCGCAAACAAAAACATTTACTGATTCCTAGAAAGTTTTTATGAAAGTAGTTATCACCAGGAAAAAGCTTAGAATTTTTGTAGCGATTCGAAGTACTGTTTTGGTCAATTTTATCAAACCTTTTGACCAGAGCAACTGGAGCGCTATACCCAAGTAAATCATACATGGGAGAGAGGTTATGTTGACTTGGGTAAAGCCTCTATAGAGAGCGTAACATTGATGGTCACAAAATTTGCAATCAAATTAATATCACGTAAGACTAACCAATTCAAATAATTTTTAGTACGAATATAGTCAGCATGACTTAAACTTTTTTCAACTAATTTTTCTGCACTTCGCACAATCCAATCGAAACAAAACAAATAATTCACTCACTCTGATCGACGGAGGCTCTCCTGTGTTCCTGGACGCTGAATTTGGGCAGCCTCCTGTCCCCACCGCCGAGACTACCTCTCGGACTGCGGTCGAGGCCGTTGGGTCCGATGCTGCCTCGAGGACTTCGGCTCGTCAGGTCGTCCTCGCCGCCAAGCGAGCCCCTATGGCCGTACTCGCCCATACCGATACTCCCGCGCGGCGATCGGTTGACCATCATCTGCTCGTGGTGGCCGGGCGTGATGGAGCCCCGGGGCGAGCGGTTGCTGGCGTCCGGGCAGATCGAGCCTCGGGGCGATCGGTTCATCTGGTCGGGTATGATCGAGCCGCGCGGGCTCTGGTTCAGCGGGCATTCCGAGGCTATCGAGCCGCGTGGACTTCGCTCCTTTGGGAAAAGATAAAACTTTATATGTAGTTTGTAATTATTATTCCTTTTTTTTTGTATTGAGTTTACGATTAATAATAATTTTCATAACTTTTGTTTACAAATACAACTTTGTGCAATCGACTATTGCTTTGACCGTTCGATACAAAAATCAGTAAAACGTTTAATTCAATTTGTATTAATATTTGGTTAATTTTGAATAGGGCCAGTGTTGGGACCTCATTAAATCGATAATTTTGACAATTTTTTCTTTCATCTTGTAGTACTATTAAACTGCGTAAGGCTTATTTTAATTCATCTCAACGAGCTTAAATTATTTAGAAGATTCCCAGTCGATTCGGTCTTCAGGAGGAGAAAAAAGTTACATACATTTTTACGGTAAAAAAACGGTAAAGTTATGACCACGGAATGTTGACTTTAATTTTTACCGTATGTATAATAACTTCAAAATAGATGTTTTGATCACAGTGAAATTTCTCTCAGTTATTTAATGGCACTTGTACCGTGACACTATACATTGGGCGGAAAGATATTCGTGCCCCGCGAAGTTTAAATTCACTAATGAAAGGGGTTATGTAGGACGACCAGTAAATTAGAAAGTAGCTTTTCAAATTTCGCGGGGCACGAGTACCTTTCGTCTAGTGTACTCACGGTAACTTTTCCCTCGATCAAGAAAAAAGGACATGATTCTGTGTGTCGGTAATGTAGATGCTTACTTTATTGATAACCTAAATCAATGAGAACCGACACATCATCGACTCCTGTCATTATATACATCTTTATTACTCAATCAGGGTGAAAATTGCCGTAACTTCACGGTAAAAAGTACAGCTGACTAATATAAATAGTAATTTTACATTACACCGCACAGCTGCGGTACAAATCACAGTTAAAATCCGTCGGTCACAACACGGGTCGCCAGTTTTCCTCCGTACTGTATTTTCTGCGCGCGGATACAGTAAGAACCTCAACCGTGAACAACAGCCCCCCCAACCTAAACCAGTTCAATTCGCACAATATAAAACAACACCAACCTTCATATCCCCGTGCAGATCGATCGGCGTGATGCTGCCCCTGGGCGACCTGGCGCTCGCGTCGGGGCATATCGATCCCCTGGGACTGCGGTCGAACTCGGCCACATTGGCCACACTGGTCCTCGAGCTCCTGAGCTGCGCCGCCGCTTCGGGCACCAGCGAGTGCCTCGGGCTCCTGCTCAGGCCGCCGTTCTCCGGCATCAGTCCGCCCCCCCGCCCCGCGGCGCCGATCGCAGCGCCGGTCGGGTCGAGGCCGGCCGGCACGAGGCTGCCCCGGGGACTGCGCGGGTTGTAGCCGACCACGTCGAGGGGCACGAGACTGTTGCGCGGACTGAGCGCCTGCTCGGGCACGAGGGAGTGCCTGGGACTGCGGGACAAGGACGAGTCCGGGACGAGGCTGTTGCGGGGCGAGCGCTGCGGACCGACGTCCGGGACCAGGCTGTTGCGGCACGGGCGGCCCGAGAGGTCGGGGACGAGGCTGGCACGCGGTGAGCGGCCGCCGGCGAGGTACTCCTCCGGCGCCAGGGAGCTGCGGCTGCGGCTTGCCTCGCTGCTGGTCGACAGGCCCAGGCGGGAGGCGCCGCACTGCTCGGGGTCCGGGAGCAGGCGCCTGTTGAAGTTCTGGGGAGGCGGAGGAGGGCGTTGAGCATTGGCGTGTGGATGAGCGATTGGACTTTTGTTTTTTCGTGTGTAAATTTAGTGCGGAGCGCGAGTTGGTCGCTGCAAATGTTGAGTTGACTGTCCGCGGTGAGCGGTGGAGTACGGGACTGGTTTAATCAGGACTGTTTGTATGATAATAATTAATTACGTAAGTCGTTTTCGGCGGATTTTTCTGCACCGTTTCTTCTCTCCCTTTTTCTCTCATATCTCACGTGAGTTTTTGGAAATACGTGTTTTCACGCTAAGAATGTAAATTTTTCGTAGTGGGCTCAATGCGTCAACCCCCAGGCCATTATTTTGAAATAAGTTAAAAGATCATCATTTGTAGAACGGACGTTCTCTAACCAACAAATTCGAGTCACTATTTTTTTTCCTATTTCTCGTTAATTGTTATTCGTTATTTTATGGGCTTTTATATCCCTACTGAACACAGATATGCCACATTTAAATATTTGTATTTTCGTTTTTGATCTTCTAAGGGTGAGCAATCTTCCAACTCGAATATGAGGTTACTCATCAATCCCCTCGAGTAAGCTGATCAAGGCACGTAATGTATATACATCAGAGATATAACCTAGTCAAAGCCTATAGCGTTAGGGGAGGATCCAACTCGAATTTCACACAGTCAAATCTCGGTATTATTAGCCGAGATTCGAACTAAGAGTTTTTTTAAGTTGAGTGCCTAGTATTTAGCCGAGGTGCTCTTTTCCATTTCTCAAAAATTCATTTTTTAATTTTCCCGCTCCAAAAACCATGTGATCAGTTTCGGCCAATTACACAACAAATGAAAAGGATTCATTACGTGATCCGTCATTTTTAAGATAAGATTGTATTCCGTGCAATCGAAAGAAACACTTTTCTGTAATTAAATCGGTCATTTTTAATTTACAAGATTATTAGTACCAGGTAGGTATTATGCCAAGCGCAATTGCATTCAGAGGCAGTTGTATAATTCTACCGTGAATAAAATTCATAAATCTGATAAAATTTACTCATGTTTCGTGGGGCAACAATATTAATTAAAGTATAATCCCTTTGTCTACTGATTGACTACACTTTCAAGAGATAAAAAATAAAAATCACGTAAGATTTGTCAAAATTCCGCTTTTTGCTCCACGTGAGGTTTGGTTCGACCTTCTTCCCCCTTTGTATCGACAACATAAGACATTCTAATATTACTGTATTGTGCGTGTAAAAATATACATGCTCATGGTTTATTCATACACGTTTATATTTGCATGTGGATAATTTGATTAAGTATGCTACAAAGTAACTGATCCCATAAGCTGATATGTGCCAAATGTACAATTTCAAAACTAATATATCTTTAAAAGTTGTTGGTCGTCCACCCTCAATTTTTCGAGATCTTTTTAAATTTAGAGATTTGTACAATATTTTTCTGCAGTTTCAGCTTCTTTACTGTATTTAAGAATTTCATGTCAGCGGCTTCCGTGTATGGAGTGTGTATCTATAAGTGTATGGTGTAGCGTGTACAATTTTTCATGTGTAAGAAACTGAGCATGAGTTGCTCTTTAATACAGTAAGTAAGAAATACACCGGAATAAATGAAAAAGTTTTGTAAAAATTAAATTAATAATAAATTTGACAGACTAATTAAGCAAATTAAACTTATCGATAAACAATAGTAAAATTACGATTAAATATGTGTATAATTATTGTAAAGAAAAATGGTAAAACCCCTCTAAGAACTGGTTGTGATCCTGTAACGCACGCCTATATCCAACTTGATTCTTACAAATAGTAAGAAGTTAAAAAAAATTAAATCATCTTTCCCGTGTAGTATTCTCGTACATTTTGTTATGATAGTGTTCTCTAGTAGTTTCTCTTGGGTGAAGCTGTTTCAAAGTGCATTACACAGCGAATAAGCCATATGATTTTGCAGACTAACATCGTATGCGATCAATAATACGATCAAAGGGTTCCTCTGGGTTCCTCTACACTCGGTATTCTCCTTATGAGATAACTCCCCTCATCAAAAGTTGATTCCATCGAGATACGTGGTATATGTATACATACACGTAATTTCGAAGTTCGATCAGATGCAGGGCACGTATCTGTACTACCGTACGTAATAATTTATCATTTAATTCAAAGTAAAACAGACTTTGCCGAAAAAGGTAACAACGAGTTTAATACATTAAAGTCCGTTCGTCTGGGTGTCAATTATATGGTAAAATGATTTTAACGTCGAGTAGAGAAATTATTTGATGACTTATTAGCTTTACCACCCGTGCGTTTGACTTGTTTGCTCTGGTCTTCGAAACGCAGATTTTTACCATATTCAAATAACAAAAGTACGTGATGTGTATGTGCGGGAATGCATTAAATCCAAAACAAGCTATAGACCGAAGACTCTCAGTTTTGTTTGCAGTTTGTCATCTTTTGTACATTTTTGTCGTATTATATAATAATTAGCTTGATTATTTTTCAATTTTCATAATTGTATTATTACTCCGTTATTTGAATTTCATCAAATCAAAGTGATTGGAAATATCCTGCGTGAATTATGAATTTAAGCTGCACATTATAGCCATGAATTGTTATAGTATGGCTGTTGATGAATAACCAATGATTAAAATTCGGGATCAGTAATGTGAACCAGTGCAAATTTGATGCACGACCATAAGCATGTAATATTTAATGTAATTTTCAAACCGAATTTTCAAAACCTGCACACACCACGTAGTATATTCTATGTATACTTACACGTGCTCGTGCGAATTCAAAGAAGGGCAGGACAAAATTATTTTCAACGTATTCTCTTTGACGTATAGCTGAAGCTCAGCATTTCTCTCTACCCCCGCGTCGCGAGGAAAGCACACGAAACGCTGTTATTCACCAGAATTTCGTTTTTTTTTTGCTCTCAGAGTAAGTTCGGAATTTTTTTCATTTCGTCCCTTCGTAAAAATTTAGATCCGGGATTTCGCTCGTGAAAATTTGCCTCTTAAAATTTCAGGGCGAGATTTCTCATTGCTCATTTAAAGCAGGGATATCAGGGGGAAGATTCTTTCGAGGCAACGTGACTTGAAAAATTTTTCCTCGAACAATATTGCCGCGAGCTCTTAGGAGTTACTGAATATGAAACGCGGATTCATCCGCACAGTTTATGGTATGGAGTTGAGTTAAATTTTCCAAGAGTATTCTTACATAAACAGTGTAAACAATATTTATCGTGTGAAAAAAAGTATGTACACATAGGAAAAAATAAATTTGCTTCCGTTTACTATGTGTTAGAACTTACAATCGTACGTATGCATTCGTGCCCCATCAAACTCATTGAGAATACAATTGACTTGCAAACGTATACTCGGACATATCTACTTGAATAACTTTAACGCATGCCCGGGGGTGCTCGTAAGCGATGGATATCACCTCTCTGAAGTTAGCATGGCAAAAATAGCAGGCAAACAAATGAAGTATAGGATAATTAGCCGTAAATTAACCGCAAATTAAACGTAAAAGCAAATAAGTAGATTTGAGGACCATTTATAGGTAGCCAAAACGATCACCTTCGATTTTAAAACGTTCATCGTATCGCACGTATGAAAAACGTGCGTTATTTAAAAAAAAAAGGTCAATACCTCTTGGATCTTGGGTTATATAGTCAGCGGTTAATTAGCGGCAAATTATGAGCCCAGGAAGAGTTGTCTAGGACGTTCCTGACCGATTTTACGGATTTTGCATGCCTACTTCACGTGAAGCTAGCATGCAAACCGATATTCGGATTTCCGGACTAGCGGTTAATTATTTGCTTTTACGTTTAATTTGCGGTTAATTTACGGCTAATTATCCTATACTTCATTTGTTTGCCAGCTATTTTTGCCATGCTAACTTCAGAGAGGTATGGATATCTACGGTTGTGTACTACAAGATTTATTGAAGGTATTTTTTCTGAACCCGAAATTCAATGGTAGACATCTGAAAAACTCTCAGAAAAATTATTATAAACAATTTTTTAAACAAATACAAACAAATTTTTTTACTTTGAAGAGAAAAATTTTTGGTTTATTTCCAACCAAAATGTCTTCTCACCTTTTTTTGAAGGTACTTATTCAGTCTTCCTGGTCGTTCTCAATAGAGCTTCACGAGATTACTCTTGGTATTGTCTTGTCTTGATTTTCAAGACAAGAGTCGAGACAAGACATGATTCGAAATTTCAAGACAATACCAAGACTAAGTTCTCAAGAATATTGGTCTTGACAAGATTCTTGTGAACCCCGTAATTACTGAGTAAATTGTATCAAATGCCTTATTTGCTTGTATCAATTATTTAAAAAAAAATACATTTATTGTTTAATTTAAATTGTAAGAAAACTAAAAATATTGTGGTTAGAAAAAGTAATAAATGTTTGTTAGATGGTAAAAAAATAATTATAAGTTTTGGAATAATTATTATTTACACAAGGATATTCTCTGACAGAAATACATTTTTTCAATACTATTTTTAAGAAAATACTTTTGATATTGTCTTAAAAATTTAATTTAAATTACATTTTGAATATTCTTTTATCTAGTCAATTTTGCTTTCTTATAGAGAAAACTTTGTAATGAACGAAAAATCAAATATCGAGATAACATATTTAAAACTTCTTAAGTTTACGTAAAATGTCTGAAACCAACAACAAAATTTTTTAACTTAGCTTTGTACTAAAAATAAATTTAATAAATAAAGAAAATTTTAATATAAATGAACAAAACAGCAAGATACAAATTTCTTTCTTAGCAATAATAAAAATCTTAAAAAAAAATAATTAATAAGCCATATTTTTCATGACTCTTAACGTTGATCTGGATCATAGAATTTCATGAATATTTTTAAAAAATTTATGATTTAAAAAAGGATGTTTTCCAGCTTAAGATTATAATTTATTTTTCAGTTATATTGAAAAACAAAAATAAAATACTACAAAAGACAACCTAAGATGTTAGTTATAAGTATAATTGATGTAAAGATTGAAATGAAGAAAT
>JAPYYV010010311.1:0-11398 GCA_030522625.1 Copidosoma aretas
TAGGATAGAACAAAGAGGGGAAAAAGAGACCAAGAGGGGGAAACCTTTATCTTTAACTATACTGTAAACTGTACATCAAAGGTATCCTTCCCTCTTGATTACCTGTCCTACCTATCGCATAACTTCGGCTCATGTCGTGATCGCATTGAATAAGAAGCCGAGAGTTAACCACATAATATTAGTTAAAAGTTCTAAATGATTCTTTATCAAATTTTTATTTATTTTTAATCTTTTTTAAACAGCAATAAAATTGTCGGAAACATAAATTTGACTGAATGATGGTTCTTGTTCATTAGATGAAAACAGAGAATTAGGTGAAGTGTGACAAATTTGACCTTGAATTTTCAAATGATAAATTGACTTTTTTTTTTCATGAACGAAAATTTGCGTTAAAGGTGCCAAAACAAAACAAACTATTGTTATATCGAATCAAATGTCTAAGATAATCGTCGTATAACAGAAGATTATTTAATTCTCCGTCATAATGACTTAATAGTGATAAAACAATTTTTCCGTTTTTACGATTCCATTTTTTATGTTCTTCTTTCCAAAATAAAGCTGAACAATGTGGACATTCAAAATCCATTTCTGCGAAATTTGATAATTCAATTGGTAATAATTACTCGCTTAAATTGATGTCTAAAAAAGGTAATAATTTTGATTTTTTACAAGGAATTTTTTCTACATCATGATTAATTTTTCTTTTTCTAATTCTTGGATTACGGCTGTATACGGTTGTAGTATATTGATATATTATCATTGTAAAAATCAAAAATTTTAAACAATCTATAGTCTCAATTTCCCGTAAAATACAAAGTTAAATGAAATTTATTTGGTAATTTTGATGACGAAGAATGAGAAAAATCAGAATTTTCAAGTAAAATTTGAACAGCACTTTGTACTTCAATTTCACTACCTTTAATACCAAATTAATTCGTATACACTTCATAATCTGTTTTGTTCTTAATCCTATTATAATACTGATGATTAACAATAAAATAATTATAATACTCCCATTGGTCAATAATGTTCTTTACAATTGTATGTCGAACTTTGGGATGGAAATTTTCAGAATCATATAAGAAAAAGAGAAACATCGGAATAATCCATTACCATCTCTCTTTATTTCAATTTTTTCTCCAAAAGTTAGTTCTCTTGTTATATTTTCTTTAATAAAAGTTTGATATTTTTCTATTATGATTTTTTTTCAAATTTAAAACTTTACTAAAATAGTTTTCCCTGTAGTTCCTGGTATTCAAGTAATCAAAAATGTTGAAGTGGCCAGAATCATAATTGCCGTTAAAAATCAAAGTCAATTGTGAATCGTTTGAAGGATTTCTAAATAAATAATTTCTATCAGAATTCTCAATCTTAACTGTTGTGAACACTTCAAAATTATCAACAAAAATCAGAATTTCAATGTCACTTGCATAAACACCAAACATGGACGTTTGATCAGCGTAATTTTTTTTACTTTCAATGTTATGGTAATAGTCATTTCCGTTTTTAAAATTTTCATAATTATTCCATTTGTTTACTATGTTGTTCACTACAACTTCACGTTATTGCATGTAAAAGTCTTGTGAACCATACAAAAAATAAGAAAAGCACCGAAACAAGCAATTTCCGTCACCTTCTATTTGAATGTTTAAATCATGCATTTTTGGAAAAATACGTATACTTGCAAGACTGATGATAGCATTCCTAGGATTCTTTAAGCTCAATACTAGATCTATCGTGTATTTGTGTCTCGCTTCGGTGTACCCATGATTAACACTATCATAAATTATCATTTCATGGCATTAATTGCAAAAAAATACAATTCTAGGGTTGAGAAATAATTAATGGCACTCTCGACATTTACTTTGACCACAAGCGTCCTTTTAAGACTGCTAAGCTCAGCTCACTTGTTTAAGTTTATTTTCAATGGGACACATACTTGTATCTTAAAAATACCTGCCCTATTTTGTTTTTTTTGTGGTGTAAGGAAAGATAATTCATACTTAGCCAAATGATCAAACAAGCAGTACAAGGGTTGTATGCTCGAATGTGAAGGAAACAATCGGAAGCGGCTCATCAACTGCACTTAAAAAAGATCGAAAGATCAGCGCACAACATAATTTTTTGCGGCCTTTCGATAGCTTTTTTTGGTGTCATTACAATTGTTATATTGCAACGAACAAGGGCCACTCCTCAAAGATCTATTAGGAATATCTAATATTTAGTCAAGTTTGATAATAACTGTAATTTACTTCAACTGTGCTGATCAATTAAAATTTCGTCTTTTTGTTTAACGTTACTCTCAAGCTAATGTATTAAAGATTTCGATGGATTTTTAGTTGACCTATTTCGGAATCATCAAAATGTAACATTTGTTTTGCTTTATGATTTTACTGCTATCACAAACCTTACAGTGAGCGATCGCGCTTAGAAAGCAACGTTAAATGATTTATATTTGTTCGCAATTTAATATCTTGGCAAAAGATAGGGTTAATTTTTGAGATTGCAACGAGACTTTATGCATTGAAGTTTTTGTTCGATCTAATTCTGTTTGAAAGGCAACCGAAATGAGACAAAAAAAATTTTTTTTGAGACAATAATTGATAATAAAATTTGTCATTTGGATCAGATTTATTATTATCAGTTCATGTTTGCCAAAAATTAGCAAAATAAAATGCTAATACATTAGTTAGTGCGATTAAAACAGTTACCATTTTAACTATATTAGATTTTCTGAATAAGTTGTTGGTATCGTAAAAATTAAGTTGCAAATCTGTGATTTGATATTGTTTGCTCATTTTGATAAGCAAAGAATGTTTTTGTTGGATTTATTGTAGATTAATAGTTAGTCCATTGAAGCAACTTGATTCTGTTGCATAGGGCTAGATAGCTTATGTTTGATTAAATAATTTTTTTTTTAGATATTTGTAATCATTATTTTAAGATCTTAATAGTCAAAGCTTTCAAACGACACATCTTAGATACTACTAGCAGCAAATTCAAGTTTTTTTTATTTGAATCACAGATAGTAATTGTATACAGTAAATGCACTCTCGTATAATCTATTTTATTTTATTAAATTAGTTTTTATTCTACCTCAGGTTTGCTGAAATCGCTGGGCGATTTCGGCCCATCACCCATCCACGGGCCGAGAGCACTCTCTCGCGGGCGATCTGTCCCCTCTCCGCATGCTATAGGGGCTCTCTATCTCGCGGACAAACGACCCCTCTTCGCAGGCTATGTATCCCCCCTCTCTTCCTCTCCACCTCTAGTTGCGGGCCTTGCTTATACATTATGAACAAGGTTTGGAGGAAGAAAAATTTCGATGGAAATATTTAAATGAAATTTTATTGAATATTATAGTTAAAATATCATCTAAACTCTAGAATACATATTTCTACTTCATTGTTTTGTTATTAAATTGAAAAAACTTGTTTACACGTAAAACTAAGCACTTTTTCGGAATGGAATTTGAAATGCATCTAATCTTTTATTGCGCGTACATTTTTGATAGTACATAAAGAGTCAATGCTGGAGCTGTTGTATTTGCACGACAACTAGTCTTTGGTAAGATTTGCAAGGGCTAGTCATCTATAGTCCTCAATATTAACAACCCTAATAGTGTGGGCAGCATATATGACTTGCTTATTCGTTACATTTTTTTATTTACTTTAAAATAAATATTTACATACTGGGATTGTAGTTTCTCTTGGAGATTTTTTTTTTTAAAGCCCTTGACGCAAACCTTTCAGCGTCAAGTAGCTGGTATTTGAAAACATGAGGTCCTCGTACATAAGTTATATTGCTAAAATTACAGCATACCCCATGAAAATTGGCTATAGACCATCGATTCTGTCTTTTATTCTTATTTGATAAATTCTCCTACTTAAAAGGTAGATTGTGCACAATGACAACTGCCACGGAATCTTTTTTTCCAAGTTCGATAGAGAAATTTCTTTAAGAAAGAAATTATTGCTAAAGGTCTTGAAACCTTGCATGTGTGGTATGTATTTTATTGAGAGGAATATAGAATTTCTAGTCAAAGGTTGTCGAAAAAAAAGTTCTATATTAAGGCATGCTATAGTGTATACATCATTAGTTAAGCCTTTCTTCTCATCTGGAGCATGCTGCTAGAGTTAGTGGGAGATGTAGCTCTTCATCTACACGTGACTTAAGAATGTTGCATGAGTTTGTGGGAAAAGTAGCGCATCCTCTGAACGTGACTTGTGATTGTTGCATCTTGCGTGCTGTATAATTTATAGAAAATGGAGCTCTCCATGGATAATTTTTATAAATATGAGTCACGCCTCTCAATGACCTGCAACCAAGTCACCAGGAGCTTTTAGTACTAACGGTAGCTGGAAAGCCTCACTCAACTAAATCTGAAAAAAATTCGCACTAGAAAATCTAAAATGCTTTAACAAGCTAACAGACGCCGATAAAAAATTAATTACTGCATGGACAATCGGGTAGTAGGGACGTAAGATCAGGATCTAGACGTCGATAATAAGTGGAAAAATATAAAAAATGCGATCGTAGAAGCGGGAGATAAGATAGCGGCACAAAAACCTCCGAAAAAGACAAGCTCTGGTTCGACGACGAGTGGAGATAGTATATAGAGATCTACGAAAAGGTTAGAATAGTATACCTGCACTGTAAGAATGAACTAGCTCTAGAAAACTATAAAAATCGTGGAGCAGCAGCCAGCAGGGTGGTAAGGAAATAAAAATGTAAATGGGAGAAATATCAAAATTGTTACTATGACGGAAAATTACAAAAAAAAAACAATGGGCGTGTTTCGTGGAGGGCTTGTTGCGTGCGAGGCACAGCTCAAGTCGGGTGCAAGGATTGGGATGGCATTGCGGAAAAATAAATGTACTAGCAAATACTGGTCAAATATAAATTTCTATTTACAAAGCAGAAGCAGTGTGCAGAAGCAAGCTGAGAGGAGCTTCCTCGTCAGCTGCCGTCAGTGAACTAACGGTGTTGTGCAGAACACCAAGCAGAGCAATTTAAAAGCAAAGAATATAATGTCGAAGACAAAATTATTTTAGAAAGAGACATAGCTAGCAAAAAAAAGATGAACTGCTGGTTTAGCATGAGCGAGATACTTTGTTTTGATTCCGCGTGTAAGTTTGTATGGCTAAGGAAGTAAACAAAGCAAGCTAGTAAGCAAAGCAATAGCGATATAAGTAGCAAATTTAAATAAATTCTAACACCTCTTTATAGGATTTTAAGGAAGTTAGTAGCTTTGATACGAATTTACATGCAAGACAGCAGCGGAAGGGTTCGCGTTAAGAACAAACTTTCCAAACAATTTGAAATTCACGAGGGGTTAAAACACAAGGATGCGTTATAGCCGTTATTGCTCAATTTGGTTTTGGAATACGTCATTTGACATGTTCATGAAGATAAAAGTAGGATAACTCTAAACAGGACTTCTTACATACTGGAATGCGTGGAAGAATTCATCGGGGATGTATGCTGGGTGACAGCGAAGAAATTGTAATACAGAACACAGAACAATTGATCGAAAGAGCGGGAGAGCTAGGACTCGAAACAAGCAAAGATAAAACTAAATACATGAGTAACACAAAGTGAATAATCTGAGTATAACCACGTTGGGACTAGGAAAAAAATCGTTCAAGTAAGTGTCAAAGTTTAAATATCTTGGGGTAATCATTAATAATAATAATGATTTCTGGGACGAGACTAAACAGCGATTACTATCAGTGAACGCTTGTTATTATGGGTCTTGTAAATCTTTTGATCCGTAACATTCATTACAAAAAATCTAAAAATCGTAGTTATAGAACGATTACAATGCGGGTTCTGCTGTGCGGAAGCGAAACGCGGGCAATCATATAAAGCAAAGAAAAAAATTTCTAAGTATTCGAGAGAAATGTGCTCAGAAAAATATTTAGGGCAAAAAGGGACGAAGTCAACAGGGTAAGAAGGATTTTGCATAATGTGGAGGTCAAGGAAATATATAAGGAGCCAAGCACAAGCCGGGTAGTAAGAGCACGTAGACCGCGATGGGCTAAACATGTTGCTAGGATGGGAATGCAAAGAACCTCGTATAGAATCATCATCAAAAAACCAGGAGGAACTGGACCATTCGGCACACCAAAACGAAGATGAAACCTTTAATGAAATCGATGAGGTAAATAATAGGTCGTCGTTAGATGTAGCCAAAGACAGAAAAAAATGGCAGAAAATTGTACACTCGGCAATGAATTTTCGAATTTTGAATGCCACTGTATATTATAATAATGCAAATAATATCATTATTGGAGTCATTATAACTACTAATTATTAAAGATTATTATTATTATATTATACAGTGGCATTCGAAATTCGAAAATTCATTGCCGAGTGTGCTATTTTCCGCCATTCTTTCCTGTCTATGGCTACATCTCACGACGTCCTATTGTTTACCTTATCAATTTCTTTCAAGGTTTCTAATACTTTATCTTTCCATCTTCATTTTGGTGTGCCAAGTTGACCAGTTTCCCCTGGTTTACTGATAATAATTCTATACGCGGCTCTTTGCACTCCCATCCAAGCAACGTGTCCAGCCCATCGCGGTCTACGTGCTTTTACTACCCGGCTGGGCTGGTGCTTGGCTCCCCATGTATTTCCTTGACCTCCACATTATGCAAAATCCTTCTTTCCCTGTTGACTTCGTCCCTTTTTGCCCCAAATATTTTTCTGAGCACATTTCTCTCGAAAACATAGAATCTTTTGTCTTCGCTTTTTATGATTGCCCGCGTTTCACTTCTGCACAGCAGAACCGGCATTATAATTATTTTACAAACACGATTTTTCAGGTTTGTTGAAATAAATGTCATGATGCAAACGGTTTATGAGTTCCATAATAACAAGCGTTTCCTGACTGTTATCTCTGTTTAATCTTGTCCTAGAAATAATTATTATCATCAATAATTACCCCAAGATATTTAAACTTTGAAACTCACTTAAACGATTCATCCCCTGCTCCCAACATGGTTACACTTGGATCATTCACTTTAATGTAACTCATGTATTTAGTTTTATCTTTGTTTATTTTGAGTCCTAGCTCTCCCGCTTTTTCAAACAATTGCTCTGTGTTTCGTATTACAATGTCTTTGCTGTCGCCCAGCATACTTCCCCCATAAGATTGTCTGCGCATCCTGTATTTGAGTAGTCCTTTTTAGAGTTATTCCACTTTTATCTTTATGAACATTTCAAATGACGTATTTTAAAACCAAACTGAGCAATAACGGCGATAACGCATCCTCGTGTTTTTACCCCTCGTGAATTTCTTTAACTATAATTAGTTAATATATGACAAATCGATTCTTAGTTATTTCGCCTGGGGACGTCCAAAGTTCTTTGTGGATATTAGGATACTTAAATTGAGAGCTCTTAACAACAATGTGTTTTGATACCGCGAACTCGATAACTCTAGTACCATTATCATCACTCAGCTCGTGGAGGCTTTGTTTCCCAATGGTTATTCTAAAATGATCTTCCCTGCCAATTTTCGCGTTGAGATCTCCCAGTATAATTTCAATATATATTATGAGCCTGCGTCGTATATTCTTTATAATTTAGCAAAAAAACGTTTTTTAACAATATTGTCCTTTTCTTCCGTCAGCCCATGGACATAAGTAATAAGCGTATGATTGTACCGTTTATTGTTTAGACGTAGATACGAAATGTTCTCATTTGCTACTTTGATTTTTTTTATGTTTGTTGATAGTTCTCTTTTACCAAAAATCCTGTTTCCAGATAACCCATTACACTTTCTTAATTCAGGAATATGTATTTAGATACTTCTATTTGCCCGGTCTTCGTTACTGTGACCTCTTGAATAGCCGCGATGTCAATGTAGTATGTATCAAAGATTTCGCGAACTACTTTGATTGCGCCTGTTTTAAAGAGTGTCCTATCACTCCAAATCGTGAATTTATAATCTTTTTTCCGGTTTCTGTTGTTGAATTGCTGGTTGGTTACATTTTGGTTTCGGTTCTGGCTTTATTTTTAGGTATGATTTTGGTTTAGAGGTTGGTTGTCCATAAGTATCAAGCTTATCGCACACAAGAGACCCTGCTTCAAACCCAGGATGGGTCCACCGTACTAGGAGTGTTGCCTGCGCACCTTCTTAGTCTTTTATTTCGTGGGTTCTAGCGGCCTACACCAAGAATAATAATCTGATGTTCCACTGCCACTGGATCAGTTTTTCTTCCATGTCTGTAGTGCCTCTAGCATGGTGACGACAGCGTTAGGTCCGGTAATTGAATTATGCCACACATCCTTTTCAGGCAGTGTCTTCCAACCCAGGTTTCCTTACACCAGCTAGATACAGAAAATGGACTAAGTCGTTTTTTTACAGTAAGATGTTTGAATGTGCAATGGTTAGGAAAGCTAGCAAGGTAGAACGGTAGGAAGGTGAAGATGTACACGTTTAAAAGGTAAGCAAGGTAAAAATGATCAGAAATAATCAAATATGTGTGTTTGTACACTCTAATTGATGCTCTGTGCCTGTTATCCTAACACATTATGGGGTCATCACTCCTATGCCTGTCTTTGTTGGCTCTCCACGACTGCTTATTCAATTCATTTATAGTAGCCTTCTGTTTGAGGGGCTTGTCCTAATCTGTTGTTTTCTAATATCTATCGTTTTCAAGATGGTTTAGTTCTTGGCGAGCTCCACGATAGGTTGCACATACTTTACTAATTTTTGCTCTTAGTTCTCGAAATCATTTTGGTTCAAGCACGTTAAACAATAATCGCAAGAAAAGACATTCTTGTTTGTTTGGATGAACTGCGTACAGACGACCTAATGCATCAGACAAAAAAAATTTGAATATCCTTTAACTAGTTTTCTCTGCTTGCGACGTAAAAAAACTCTTTCCCGGATGCATTCTATGTGTAGTATTTTGGCACCTCTAAATGAAGTAGTGTTCTTGAGAGTAAATCATTAGTTCACAATGAAAAAAAACCAGTTAACGTTGTTTGCAGTGGCGATAATTCGCTTGTACGTTTTCCGTTGTTAAATATTCACGCTGTCAATTTTTAAGATTTACTGCCAGATAAACAACTGTTGGATAACGTATATGTATTAGAAATGACAGAATTTGCCAGAAAGCTTCATTGCTACTAATGTAGCGTCCCAATCGATATCGTTCAATTTAGTTAATCGGTGAAAATAAACTACCCACTCTAAAAACTGCCATAACGCTTTCTCTGTTGATATATTAACAAATATATATTTGTTTGATTACACTAAATTCTAAATGTCGAAATTGATATGTACAATGGAAGTTTTTGATAATAATAGTGAATACAGCACAATCCAAAAACTATTACCTTTAAAATAATGGGTACGCACTTTTATAGTGATGGTTTTTCCACAATGTTTAGTAGCTCGTCGACGATATTTTGGATATACATCATTTTAAGTCATAGTTTTGACTTGTAAGTTTCTTGGATGGCCTTCCGGACATTTTCTAAATTCATGCACGAAGCACAATTGTTGATCGTGTCACATGGACCAAAAATCATGGATTTGGTTACAACTTTGAATTAGTCTGGATCTATATGTTTATCTGGAATTTTAGCTAAAATGATTCCATACATTTTGGCCAATACAATTTTATTGATCAACTAAATCATAATACGTACATGCAGTAATCCTCTTTTTTGCCCTTCAGTTGAATATATTCAGCATTTTGTTCCTCCAAAAACATGATTTTTGACAATAAAATCCATCGAAGACTCTAATCTTTGTCTTATGAGGAGGTCATTTTCTCTTTTTAGCCATGAGCGCCAGAATCGCATATGGCAAATTTTTTTTATTTTGCGATTTATTTTTATTGAGTATTTGTGTGTTTCTGTTTTTATTGATTCATGCGAGAGTGTAAAAGAAGTTCGACGGTGATTTTAGCAAGTGAAATTAAGTAAAAGACTTTATTAAACTAAGTGTTGAAATTGCCTGCGTGTTGATTAACTATTTATAGTGTATTTTATTGTAGTGATTTTTATTATTAATACTATTATACTGTGTGTTAGTAATTGTATAGCGCCGCGACGAGTATAAGTACGAGTATGTATGCGCATGTGTGTGAGTGGAGAGGAGATCAAGTCGAATGCGAGCGGGGTAGAGTAGGAGTAGGAGAAAGAGAGAGAGACCGAAGCGACATCGAGTGACCGCCGAGCCTACGCGAGCCAGCCGGCCAGCTCGTCTCGGGACTTCTCCACTGGCTGCCGAACTGCGAGGAGCGAGTTCCTGCGACATCGGCCTTTCCCGCTGCCCTGCTGCATCGCCATCTTGTCTTCCGCTGCCGTCCATCATCCAGCTGTCCACGATGTCCGCTGACCGACACCTGCTGTCAGCTGCCGAGATCCAGCGGCCGTTCAAGGGGCACGAAGGGTCCGGGTGGCAGTCGAGCCAGGAAGCGAGCCGGAGGTACGAGGTGCGAGGTTGCCGAGGACGGGGCTCGTTTTCAGGTGGTAGCGCGCGTAAGTAGCCAGTGCCGGGATTGCGAGAAGTCGTGTGCGTGTGCGTGTGTAGGTGTGCGCGAGGCGGGTATAGGTAGCGACCAAGAAGCGCCTAGTTGAACAAAGGAGGATGCATGTGAGTTGCGAGAGTCGTGCCGTTTGTAAGAGGTTATCTTCTTCGTGCTGTGTAAGAGAGGTGTGTGCTAGGGGAGGGGTTCCATGAAGTTGAGAGTGACGTCGAGAATAGAGTAGAGCGGGTGTATTTGAGGATGATGGCATGAGTGTCGAATCGTGCATGCGTGTGTTGTGTAGTTCGAGTGTGCTGCGGATTTATATGACTGTGATGAGTGATCGCGTTTGTTGAATGAGAGAGAGAGAGTAAGAGAGATGATCGAGTATATGTGTGTGTGCAATTTCGGCGTGTCTGGGGTTTGGTGTCGTGCTAAGAGGTTGATGTCCAGGTTGAGAGAGAGAGAGAGAGAGAGAGCAGGAGGCTAGTGCAGTCGTCGGGAAGCGCGGGCGAGTTCGTGAAGCGCGGATTTTCGAGGATTGTGGTGTGTGTGTGTTTCTTCTTTCAGTCCGAGACTTTTAGCTGTCGGCGCGTGGCCGGCGGACCATTACGGTAGGACTTCGTAAGCGTTTCTATGAGTGTTTGTGCCGGTTTGAGTCTCTGGAAGGCGGCATCGAGGCTGTCTATACGTTGCGGTAGAACGACAGAGTGTGTGAGTCTGAACCTCGGTAGCCGGCGTGTGGCCGACGGGCCGTTGCAGTAGGACCACGTACGAGCGCGCTCGAGTCTCGGCAGACGGCCTGCGAGCCGTCTATACGTTGCGGTAGGATTTCGTTGAGAGTGTGTGTATTCAGCGTGTTTACTCGTTGTCCCCGTGAAGTGAGCTCGTGTGCGTGCCCCCCC
>JAPYYV010010312.1:0-17948 GCA_030522625.1 Copidosoma aretas
TAATAAAATAATAGTAGTTTTCGTAATTTTTGTTCAAACCGTTCAAACTTTCGACTCAATGATGAAATTTTTAGCATTAACGTATTTCAAGTACAGAGCTAAAACAATCAGCTAGCGCTAATTGGCAGAATCATTCTCAGACTTATTAGTTTTTCTTGATTTTCTCTGCTCTTTCTTTTTCCGAATACCGGACTTAAATTTCTTACTACCTCCATTATAGTAATACTTAACATTGTTGCGAGGCTCTAAAAAATCTAAAATAATTCGCGTAAAGACGTTTCATTGTGGGCTACTTGTCAATTGATTTTCAGCATGATCATATCACTGCCCGTAAAGCTAGACATACATGCACAAGTAAACCTAACTGCACTGGTATTTGCACAGGTGTTAATAAAGCATGATGCTCTATAGCTATAGTCCGTACAGGAAAACTGATGGTAATATTATTTGTTTATTTTTACTTGATAATTCTTTTTTAATTGAAATAATGAAAATTTTTTTTTCATTAAGACTGAAAATGTGGAGTTTGGTTCGCGAAGCGCACAGGGGGGTGCAGCCCCTCTAGTATATATATATACGCACACACGCATACTATAGTCGCATGCAAACGACTCCTCAGACAGAGTTTAGCTAACTGGGAACGCTCTCACTCACAAAACTTGCATACCTCGCGCATGTCTGGAATATAATTTTCAACACGATTGTGATGATTTTTTTTTCAAATTGAAGCTTATTGAATGTTGTTTCAAAGAAAAATAGTCCTCGTGCATAAAAAAGAAAACCTAACCTCCTTACTGACAGTAAACTCAAAAATACATAAATTTAGGAATTAACGTTTTCTGTAATTGACTATTTGAGGATGTTTAGCTAGAGAACACGATAAATATAGGATTTTAATAAATTTGAAAGCTAATTTAGGTCAGTTTATAAAATTACAAGATGACAGATGAAAAATCGCAGAAGTCAATTCAGGAAATTTATTACGAAGTAAAACATCTTTTGTCAGAATAAATTGATTGTAATGATTTTTTCTAATTTAAAGCATTGAAATGCAGTTGCAAGGAAAAATAGTCCTAATGCATAAAAAACAAAACCTAACGTCATTACTGTCAGTGAACTCGATAATTTATGAAATTAGGAGTTTACGTATTCAGTATTTGACTATCTGAGGATGTTTAGCTACAGAAAACGATGGAAACAGCATTTTAAATGAATTTTAAAGCTAATTAAAGTCAGTTTATAAAATACCAAAATGGCAGATTTAAAATGTCGGATGTCAATTTGCAATATATATTGAACTTACTAAAAAACGAGTTTACAATGAAATTTTTTCTGTCACTTTGGTTTTTAACAACTATGGTGCTAGACTTCCAAAATTTAAATAGGCAGTTCCAAAAGGGCCGATATAAAATTATTAAATCAATGTTATTTACGTACAAAAATTTTACCAAGTGGTTTCAGGTGTCATTAATGGCATTTTTTGGTAATAATGTAATGGATGTAAGAAACATGGTTCCTACAAAAACTTAAGAAATTTAAAAATAACTTCTTTTTTGAATAAACAACTTTTTATTAAATATACCCGGGATTACTCAATCTAAATTTTTTCTTCTTCTGAACTATAACATAAAAGAAAAATCATAAGCATCAAGCGATTTTCAACATTCGTTTTTTTTTTTACTGTATTTAATTATATGTTTTCTCCTCAATTTGAAATCATTTACATTATTAACATCAGAAGTAAATAATACCCAGTGATTCAATACATTTGAGTATCTGCACTCAAAATCAATAATTTAATCCATTTTATCACAGGCAGCCAATCCCTAATGATCCGATACGGTCCCTTTGCTGCATTTTAAATATGCTAATGATGGATTATTTTTAGCAGAGTAAGGATTACCAAGACTTGATATGTGTTGAGAATGATTTAATCAGTACAATATAACGAATAGCGAATCAGTATTTATGACGAATAATTAACAGTTATCAAAAGACTTAATAGAAAGCAAGCTAAGATACTTGATCTTGCGCGAGTCGTACAAGGAGTGAGTCGGGACGCCGCAGTACGCGACGCTACCGAGCGGCGCTATAGGCACTCGCAGTTAACCATGTGTATAGAGTATACACGACCTATACTGATGTATATAATATAACTCAACACTCCCTCCCATCAGTTAGGCGAGTGTATTTCCGAGTATAATCATGACGAATGTCGGTGTAGTTTTGTTCAGGTCAAATAGATGGTTCAATCTTCGAATCTCTCGGTTGCTTGCCTCTCCAATCATTTTTTTACTGGTCACCTGCACAGATGAAACAACTATTAGGAAAATATATGTATTATTTTGTTTATATAATTCGAATCAATTTCAAATTTTATTTAAACTTTTCAGAATCTATTTTCATATATCTGTATATTCGAATCAAAATTCATTAAACAACAAGTTCGAAAGTTTAGTCTGTAGGTCGAAAGACAAGAGTTTTGTAAATATGTCTGCGAGTTGATCTTTCGAACGAATCTAGCCGATATCAATTAATTTTCGACTAACACATTCCTTTACATAATCTTCTCTAACATCAGTCATATGCCTTTATCTTCCACCACCACCTGTTTTCGTACTGGCAATAGCTGCCTTGTTATCACATTTGAGAGTCAGAGGAGTCAAAGGTTTTTCTAACATTAATCTAATCGAGTTATTAAGAGCTATTAGTTCTTGACAAGCTTCTGACATTGCTATGTATTCAGCCTTCAGCCTCACACGTAGATAAAGATACGTAATTTTGTTAATGAGTTTTCCGCGCGATCGAATCTCCGAATAATCTTATCACATACCCACTGGTTGTTAGTGAGTTTTTGCAGTCAGCAAAACTAGCGTCCGAATAGGCCTCTAGACTGTCAGTACGAGCTCTGTAGTGCAAACCTTGGCTTATAGTGCCTCTAAGATATCGAAAGACTCTTTTGACCATTTCCCAATCGTCTGTTGTGGGATTTAATTGGTAGCGGCTCAGGACATTGATGGAGTATGTAATGTCCGGACGTGTGGTGTTGGCTAAGTATAAAAGACTACTAACTGCTTCGCGATAAGGAACTTTCAATTTTGATTTGGTGCTGCTCATGGTCATTTCGTCGAATGTATCTCTCCGATCACGTCTTTGTCGAATGGCCAGTTGATTTGATATCATTGGCGAGCGTTAAGCATATTCTTTATCGAACTTAAATCTTTTCAAGATCCTATCAATGTAATCTGTTTGAGAGAGATTCGTCCATTTCTTATCTCGATTTTGATTTATGGTTATGCCAAAAAACCTTTTAGTTTCGCCAAGATCTGTCATTTCGAATTCTTTTTGTAATTTAGTTTTAACGTCGGCAAGTTTTACAGCATCGTTACTGGCGAGAATCATATCATCGACATATAAGAAGAAGTATTAGCATTTTCCCTTTTTCTCTCCCAGTGAAAAGACATTGTTCTGAAGAATGAACCGTCAGACTAATTTTTATTGCAGCTTCTGTAAATCGTTCGTTCCATTTTTTTGTACTAATTTTAAGCCCATAGAGTGATTTTTGTAATTTACAAACTTTTATCTTTCGAATTTCCGCAGTATGTTCTGTCCCATCAGGGATTTCCATATATATTTTTCATTCAATGCTCCGTTTACGAAAGCAGTTTTGACATGAAGCTGTACCGCATCCAAGTAGAATTTAATAATTATGGCTATTACTGCTCTCACCAGTGCTAAGAGAGATACTGGCGCGTATGTTTCTAAAAGATCATAGATATTTTTATCTTTAAAGCCACGAATAACTAGTCGAGCTCTATATTTTTCATTTCCATCTTTATCGAATTTTTTCTTAAATACCCATCTCGAATGAATAATGTTTGGTTTTTTGTTGTTATTCGAATTTTTCGGTCTATCTACAATTTTCCAAACTTTTTTTTGTGACATAGAAGTTAGTTCTTCTTGAATAGCCTTCTGCTACAGTTGACAGTCGGTTGAAGCCATAGCCTCTGCGTATGAGGATGGATCTTCATTAATTTTTGCCAGCAAATCATATAAATTCCCACCAGATTTAGAAACAGATGGATCGACAGGATTTATGCTTGTCATTTTAAGATCAGAATTTTTCGAATCAATTTTTGTTGATAATAAATAGATGATTTCATCTTCTGGATCGCGTAATTCCTTTTCAAATTTGTCTGTGTCGAATAAAACATTTTCTATCGGATTGAATTTCAGATCTGCAAAACTACAATCAATTACAAGAGTATTAACAACACTGGTTGTTTTTTGAATAATGTTCTTTCTAGGCCTGCCTCTTTTCTTTTTCTCTCCCTCCGTTTTGCTGATCGTTCATTCAATACCTGTATCTTCATCGAATTTTGTGAGCCAACTTTCTCTGTCTACTTTACCAGATACTAATTCCCAATTCAAAATACTGCTCTTCTTGTATAAGTCACCGTAAACTAATTTTTCGTTAAACCTAACATCCCTACTTTCGTAATATTTGCCTTCTTCCGGTTTTAAGAAGATATACCCTGTTCTTGTATAGCCTGTTAAAATTACTCTTTTTCCTTCGAATCTAAATTTAGGACCTACTTTTCTTTGCACTTTAATACAAGCTAAGCATCCAAAATGTCGAATTTGATTTATATCGAATTTATAATTTGGAGCGAATTTTTCAATAGGGGTTATCATATTATTTGACCTATGCGGGGTTCTATTATATGCGAATACAGCCGCACCGAGGGTCAAATCCCACATGTTTTCGGGCAGACCAGAGTCTTACATCAAGGCTCGAATTCGTCTTTGCATTGTTGGATTTAATCTTTCAGAAGTACCATTATGTTGTGGAGTATCAGGGCTCGCTAACTGTAATTCAGCTCCTAAATTTTGTAAAACTTCTAAAGTATGCCCGCCTGTAAACTCAGTGCCCTGGTCTGAACGCAAATAGCATACTTTAGCATCGAATCCAAGAATGTTCCTCCCGTTTTTAACGAAAAGTTCGAGACATTTGCCTGTGTCACTTTTGGCAATCATAGGGTATGCAGCGGCTAATCTAGAAAAATCATCTACGAATACGGATATAAACGTATGCTTTCCGGGGTAGGAAGTAGGAGTGATAATTCCCATCGTATCTGAATGCATGATTTGTAGCGGCCGAGTAGCCCGAGTTCGAATAGATTTAAAAGGGAGACGATTGAATTTTGAAAATAAGCATACTTCACAATATAGCAGTGATTCATCGAATATGGCACAGTTCAGATCTTTATTTTCAGGAAATCTTTTCTGAAGATCTTTCAGATATGGAACGGAAGCATGTCCGAACCTAACGTGCCAAAGCATTGCTTTATTGTTTTTCTTAAATTTTTCATATATGTCTACGAATGGACTTTCTTCATAAGAAATTTCAACGATAGGTAATGTGTTTTTATCATGTATCTTTCTATCAAATACCGTAAATTCGAAATCTACGTTTTCTTTCATATCATTATTCGGACGATTATTGGATAAATTACAGAAAGGGTTAGAAGAATCCTCATTGATAGAATTATTTATATTACAGTCTATTTGGGATGAATCCATATGTTCAACTCTCGAATCTATTTCATTATTATTGTGTTTTGCAATGCTTCGAGTCATGTATCTTGGTGTCTCATTCGAATTTGAGGTAATGTATGCTACCAGCTGTTTAGACAGATTTAGATTTTTATTCGAAATAAAGTTTTCGGCATTAGTCTCAATATCAACTAGACGATACAGCTGTTTATATATACCAGAAATAATTAAATCATTTGAAATTGGGTCATAAACCTCTAATCTTTCATTGTCAAGGTAAATTGAGAAGCCTTTGTTGACAAACTTTCGGAGGAAAAGCAAGTTTTCGGCTAAATCCCTTGAACACACGACATTGTCAAGCTTAACTAATTTGTCATTATTAACGCCTTCTATGTTTCCTACCCCCTCCGTCTCTAAGTTTGCAGAGGCATCATTATTTGCACATCGAATGGTATCCATATTTCTATTATCAAAGGTTTTGAAATAAATTTTAGAGGTCGTTAAATGTTCCGTAGCTCCTGAATCGGCTACGAACCCAGCTAGTGTTTGTTCAAATGTATCATCAAATGTCGAATGGGAGGGCATATATGTTGAATTTATGGAACTACAAAATTCACCTTTGTTGTTGTTGACGTTCTCGCTTGAAGCGAAGTTTTGTGTATGGTTTCCATTATAATTATTGTTTCTTCGATTATAATTATTGGGTCGTCTATTCGAATTTGAAAAGTTACGACCTCTGAACGAATTATTGCCTCTATTATTTTCAAATTTACCTCTTTTAGGGTTAGGCCCATTTTTCTTTTTATTCGAATTATTTTTGCGTTTATAATTATGATTTTACTTATTATCATTATAATTATTGCGACTCGAATAATTTCTCTTACCACGAGTGGCGGGACCACCTCGATTGTAATTAGGATTTTCACCTCTTCCTCTACTGGAGCTCGAATTATGCCTTTCTACTCGTCGAGGGCATTGCTTTGCGTTATGATCAGTGAGTTCCTTGCATTCATAGCACATTCAAATGTTTGTTCCCTTGTGCTGACAATTATCGAATCCGTGACCGTACATGCCACACTGGTGGCATTGGTAACTACGATCATCATTACGGGTCGCCTGAAAAGCAGAACCAACACCGGTTACAAGTTTCTGATTGCTTTCATGCTCAATCAAGTATGATTATGTCACTTTTTTTGGCATCGCTTAATACACCGGAGCAACTAATACTATCATAGTTTCTGACGTTTTCTTCGAAACGATCCCAAAAGTCGGACGCGGATTCCTTTTTCGGATTGTATTTAATATTGTTCAGAGCTTGTCGAATTGTCGTTGGAGTCAAATTATATTCATATTTTTTAATTTCTCGAATTTTGTCAAGAAGTACGATTGGTTTCCTAATATGTGCTGTTTTAACGTGATATGAGTTATCAATACGATTTATTAAAATGTCACGGACTTGAAATTCATGTTTTTCACGTGTTTTTTTCGTTTACTGGTTTTGTAGGTAATTTTGTTGAATCAATCACGTAATGGAGGTCATCGGATCTTAAATCAGAAGTAAAAAAATCCATAAAATGGTCGAATTTCATTTTGTTGGTTAATTTATAATCACGGCGTACATTATTCTCTCGCCCGGTTACTTCGACTTGAATTTTATCGCTCAGCGTCGATTGATTTAGCGAATTTTGTGAAAGACCGGCTTTAATTAATTCTTGACGAACTATTTTCTCAATATTATTATTATTGTCGATTTCCGGAGAAATTAAAGTCGAATTTACTGTTGTCTTTACAGTCGAATGCAAGAAATCAAAAAGACTTCGTCTGGGTGTCTTTACCTGCGAATTATAATCCCTTAGCTGGTTATTAAGATTCCCAGCAGTTTGCGAATTACTTTCGAATTTTGAGGAGAGAAATTTTCGAAATCCCTCCTGAGCTTCTGCCAATTCTCTAACCCGTACTTGGGTTCCTGGTTGAGTAGAGCATAGCTTTTAAACCGTTTCGATTAATGAATTTATTTGATCTGACTGGGATTCTATTTTTCCTGAAATAAATTAAGTCTGTTCAATTTTCAAATTACGGGTAGAATTATTCGAATTTTTTGGTTGCATTTTAATTTTATTATTTGGGTCGAGGATGTCTATATTTTTAATCTGAGGTTTTGAAATACCTTTCAAAGCTTTAAAGTCAGAGGTCAAATCAACAAACGAATTATTCAAAGTCGTATTTTGGTCCTTAACGTCAATCGAATCTCTCACGTCAAGTTTGTTTTTATCTTGAGGCTCAGTGTCTTTCAGCAGGTCATTTATTATTATCATGACAACACTGGGCACTCTAACGGTGCCCCCCTCTGTTTTTGTACATTCCTTGAGGACTTTAAGTTCCGCTGGAGAAATTGAATCTTAATTCTTTCCTGTGAAATTTATTATATAAAAGGAAATATTCTTATTTTTATTATTTAAATAATCTGACTGGCCGACCAAACACAAGTCCGACCAGTAACAGATTGGGTGCTATTAACTGTGTCCGAACACAAGACAACAGTCAAAAGCCCGGGTCCGAGTCAACATTCAGTATATATATACATATAGTGTTGGCCTTTGAATGTAAATGTAACAAACACACCAAAAAAAAAACAAATAAGGATTGGTTGCCTCGGACTCTAAAAGAGAAGTACAATCAAGTTTTATCACCTAGGAAATAATCGCCTCCATTTTGAGTGCGAATTCTAATTTCTTTTTCTTCGATTGTAATATCGACATACTCGTTCGCATGGACTTCGTTAAGACGGAAAGTCTCATCAATAAATTTTAGAAATACAAGCAGATTCTTTTGATCTGAAATAATAAAAAAAATTTTATGGTACCTAATTCGATTTTTCTAAGAGAGTTTATCATTCTCTTCCGAGGGTGGATGGGATCTCCACGTTTTTTTTTTTTTTTTAGTTACAAAATATTCGAATTTGTCATGATCATTTAAATATAATAAAATTTTCAAGCATTTGTATAGTAAATTTATATAATCATGTAGTCGTGCACAGTATTTATTATTTTTCGCCAGAGTTGTCTGCATCGCGAGGTGAAATTTGTAGGTTTGTGAAAAATACACACATACATGTACAAGCGCAGGCAGTGTCCGAGAGAGAGAGAGAGAGAGAGAGAGAGAGCACTTGTGTGTCAAAGCAAAAATCATATTTACACACACGAATTGTCGCGCGGGCCAAACGAATGTTCACATATATATGTATGTATATACGAATGTACGTACTAAACGAGGAGCCTACCGAGGAATCCGAACATGCACAGGTAGCCAAGTCACCGCACACAAGCACACCCGACGCGATGCCTGCAACGCGTCGGTCCCGTGACAGCAGGCCGTCCATGCTCCACGCGCGCAACTCTCCTCCTCCGCGCACGTGCCACAGCGAGTCGTCACTCGCTTGTTTTCACGGTTGGAATACCGAGAACTCGCGTGCCGGCATGGACAACGAAAGTAGCCTATATATGTATAAACTTTCTATAGCACTCGTCTAATACGAATAAACACGATTCAAGAAATTCGAAATATTTATCTGATAATGATTTTCACGAATTTCAACACGAAATTTGCACTTCACGAATAAAGCGAATAGCATGCATGCCTATCGAATTCAAAATCGACCGGTCAAACGAATATCGACGACAATGGCGAAATATGAGTCTAATTTTGTTGAGGCACAATCACTGTTTATAGACCACCAACCTTGATAGATGAAGGACGAGTCGACGGAAGTGTCACCAGTTTAGTTCCCTCGACAATCTCTCCGTCTTCCAGAGCCCGATGTTGATGGGCAGCTGCGGCCTCCACGCTCCCGGCTGCAGTATTTTCCGACTCACTTTTGGGCCCACGAGGACTCTCCTCTTCGTCGGCTGTGCTGCTCGTTTCACTAGGCACCTCTTCGCGTCCTTCTTTTTCAGCCGTCCTCTCGAATCAACAGCAACACACACGAATATAGAACGGGAATGAGAAAATAAAGTTTTCTACTCTTTTGTTCAGTGGAATACGTTAACTCCGACCCATAACCTGATGGATTATTTTTAGCAAAGTAAGGAATACCAAGACTTGATATGTGTTTAGAGTGCTGGATTTATTTAATCAGTACAATATAACGAATAGCAAATCAGTACTTATAACGAATAATCAACAGCTATCAAAAGACGTAATAAAAATTTATTAGAAAGCAAGCTGAGGTACTTGATCGTGCGCGAGTCATACAAGGAGTGAGTCGGGACGCCGCAGTATGCGACGCTACCGAGCGGCGCTATAGGCACTCGCAGTGAACCATGTGTATAGAACATTCACGACCTATACTGATGTATATAATACAACTTAACAGCAAATTATAAGTTTCTAGTTACTAGAAGACCTGCAGGCTCCGTATTTTTTATGAAAAATTAATTTGATTAAATACAAGCAATCGATATTCAATGACACAATATCTTCACTCGCCAGTACTTTTGTTTATTAACAACTATATTTAAGTTCTCGTAAGTAAACAGCCAGTTACTTAATGGCTTTAACTCTGTGCTTGTGTGTTTAATAAATAATGTATTTACATACGGGACAGTAGACCCATAAACCCAATAACTCAGTGTTTGCACTTGAAATCAATAATTTACTTAGTTTTATTGAATGTAACAATCAATTTATTTTGATTGATTATAGACAGCCAATCGCCTGTAACCTGATACCGTCAACTTTCTGCATTCTTATAATGTAGAAAGCCATAAACTTACGGGAGACTAGCTATCTATTGACCAATGATTGAATAGGTGAGAAAAGTGCAAAAAGAAGAGTATATCGGAACTGTGAGTATTAAATATTTGTCATTTACATTATTCAATTGATCAAATGATGTAAACAGGCAGAAAAATGTACTGAGTGGCCCAACATCCAGTGCTTGTTCAATGAATTGAACAATCAAATAGCCAAAAAGCAGTCATTCAAAAATATTATGTCACTGCAGATCTACTGCCCTGTATGTAAATACATAGTTTATTAAACACACAACACATAACTAAAGACATTAAGTAACTGGTTGTTTACCTACGAGACCTTAAATACATACATACGTACTGATACTCGTCGTCCGGGAAAATACAAGTACGAAATTGACAATTATCTGGTGTATTTTGTTTGAGATCCAAGACAAGGTAGCCAAATGGTCCCGAAGTGGAGTCCCCATAAGCTTCTTGTAAACATCGAGGATTTTTCTAAAGTCGACAACATCGAGCTTGCGCCGGTCGCCGCCATGGCTCCTTCTGGACATGATCTTCAAGCGAGGATGAGGGGTTACAGTCCACAGCAATATCTTTACCAACGCATGTACAGTCAACCCTACGTCGACAAAACCTTTAGTTCCTGGATCGACAGTCTACAACTGTGAATTCTCACCCGTCCCATCTACAAACGATTTCATCCGTGAGATTTGGCGAAGAATCTTCAGGCATCCCTGGTAATGCATCAACAGCTGGTACGTCGTTTCGACATTCACATCTTACGGAACGATCTTCACAACATCATCTAGCGAATACCTCAACATTACCTGCAATAAATAGGTTAGTCGGTCTACAAGAAAATGCAGGGTGACATAGTAGGCCAAATTTTTCACAAACATCGCCTTTATAGGCATTTGACATTTATTAACAATGGCGGTTTGAGTAGTGAAACTTTTGGCAACCTTTATAATTAGAATTCGCTTGGAAGTAACGATAAGCATGTATTGTGCCAAATTCAAATCGCGTAAATAATGTTTTGAGACGAGGTCAATCGGGAGATAATACTTTTATACTGGTAGCGAATACTCTGAAATCAACTTTATTAGCTTGCGAAAATTCAAGCTTCAATAATGAAATATTTTTGAATAGAAATGCTTCGGTTAAAAAATTACCGGATTTTTCCAGGGATCCTCTCGAATGGAAACGTTTCAAAAAAGTATACGAATCTTCAACACAGCTCGGGGAATATACAAATGAGGAAAACCTAGAGAAACTGTTTGATGCATTGAGAGGCGATGCTTGAGAAGAAACTAAATCTTTATTTGTAGCTAGAGTAAGCGCTACTGAGATTTTGAATTACCTTGAATTGCAATTCGGTAATGCAGATGCTATCCTAGAAAAAACAATCACTGGAATCGCCAACTTCCCCAGAATAGATTCACAAAAGTCCAACTAAATTGAGATGACTTCAAAATTACATTATGTCGTTGTTGCAATTAAATCGTTGGATGATGATGGATATTTGTATAGCCCCGAGCTTGCAAATGAAGTAATTAGGAAAATGCCGAGTTCATTAAGCGATGCTTACTCACATTTCGTAGCAGCTGTTGGAAAAAGTAAGCCAATTTTAGAAAAAGTATCCGATTTTTTGTATGATGAGGCAAAAATTTTCTCAGCATCAGGAATGATTTCAGTGCATTTCAATGATTCATGTCAAAAAAGGTCTGAGAGAACTGCAAGATCTTCGCATGACAGTAAAAATTATCATAACCGTGATTATAATACTCGTGAACAAAATTACAGAAATACTCGTGACAATCATAGAGTAATTGTATTCGAAAATTCACACGATAATATAAAATACACGATAATTTTTTGTATATGCTGCGAAAGAAATGACCATATGCTGGATAAGTGTAAGAATTTTAAGAAATTTCCGGTACGACAAAGATGGAAGATTGTAGGAGGTAGCAAAGTGTGTGATAACTGTCTCCGCGAAGGTCATGAAAAAGATAATTGTACTAAAAAAGAAAGGTACGTTTAATGTGATCACAAATATCATTTATTATTACATTTCAACAGAGGAAGTGGTAAAAGAGCCAATTTCGTTAACTCAAATCAGAAAAATTCGAGCTTGCAAGCTCAACAGTCGGATTTAAAATCCTCACATCTGAACTCCAAATGACGAGAGTCGGTTATATTGCTTAAAATAATTCCTGTTCAAATTTACGGCCCAAAAGAAGTAAAAATATGTTTGCATTGTTGGATGAAGGGTCTACAACTAGTATAATTAATTTAAAGATAGTTGATGAAATAAAGATCAAAAGTTTAAAAGCTGAAATGTTCTTGACAGGCTTAGGAGGCGATAATGTGATTACAATTTCAAAAAGGAAAGTAAATTTTGAATTAAAGATCGACTCAAGAATATTTAATCTATAAAATATTCTTGTTGTTGAGAATTTAATATTACCTAAGAAAATTGTAAGCGAAAGGTTGGCTGATTATTGCTCAAATAAAATCTGAGTGGGTACAAGACCTTTTAAGGCGTTTCCTGATTTACTTATCGGGCAGGATTTGATTAACTTGATAATTACTCGAGTATTTCGTGAAATGACCGAAAAATTTTTGGCTTCTCGTTGTTCTTTGGGCTGGAAACTGCATGGTCAATTAAATCACAAGAAAGGCATTCAACATATACACGCATTAAGTATCAACTTCAATAAAGTGTCACGTAGAGTTTCATGAAAAGATAGCGAATTAAATGCTTTAATCAAATTTTATTTTGCGATTGAATCAGTAGATTTAAAAAGACAGCTATTTGAATACTCAGAAAACGTTTGCACGTTAGACATTAAAAAAAAAAAATGTCGATGCACAAATAATCATTGGGAAGTATGTCTTTTATAGCAGAGTGACGAAATCTCTGTTTTTAATAGCCGCTCGAATGCTCTTCGCAGATTTTATTCCTTAGAACGAAAACTTGATAAAGATAAGACCTATGCTGATTTATATTATAAAGAGATGGAGCGTTTACTAGATAGAGGTTTCGCAGAAAAAGCTCAAGCAAATACATCAGGTTACAGATTTTAGTATCTACCTATCTTCGGGGTGAAAATCGTGAATAAGCCAGGAAAAATTAGACTTGTATTTGATGCTGCGGCGAAAACTGAAGGTACAGGCTTTAATGATTTGTTACTTACAGGACCGGATCTTTTTAAATCACTACACAAGATAATTATGTGTCTTAGGCAATATGCATATGCGATAAAAAGGCTGACATGCGCGATATGTTTCTAATAATTAAAATTATAAATGAAGATCAAGACGCTCAAAGATTTTCATGGAGCGGGAGAAATAGATCTATTGAACCAAAGGGGTATGTAATGACATCCATGTTGTTTGGTGCTTTGGTGCAAAATCTCCACCAAGTACAGCCTTGTACGTTAAAAACATTAATGCAACTGAATTCACTAACGAGTTTCCTGATACCGCCAAGAGTATAATTGAAAATACCTATATGGATGATTTTTTGGATAGTTTCGAGTCAAGCGAGGAAGTGTCTAGAAGAGTTCAACAAGCTATTATCATAAATGCTAAAGCAAAATGGGAACTGCATGGATGGGCTAGCAATGATTTATCTATTTTGCCAAATTCAGTTCATAATAAAAATTCGGGAAATCTAATTGAATCTAAATCGGGAAACTACGGAGAAAATCTTAGGCTTGCGATGGTTAAATGAATCTGACGAATTGACATTTAATTATAATTTAACAAAGTTTGATACAGAGCTTTTAAGCGGTAATAAAAAAAAAACAAAAAGACAATTTTTAAAAACTATGATGTCAATTGTCGATCCGCTTGGCTTTTTGATTATATTCACTATTCATTCAAAGCTCTTAATGCAAGATATCTGCGCAAGAAAAGTAAAATGGGACGAATACTTAAGGGATGAAAAGATTTCGCGATGCAAATGTTGGTTAGAAGAACTTGAGAAAATAAAAATTTTTCGTTTAACTGGATGTTATCAACTACACTTACAAACTATAAGAGCTGAGCTTTATGTTTTCTGCGACGCAAGTTCTAAAGCTCTTGCAGCTGTAGCATAGTGGCGTTTTATACTTCCTGGTAATTCCTTTTATATTTCATTTATCATGGCAAAAAGTAGGATTAACTCAAAAAATACTACGATTCCGCGTTTAGAGCTACAAGCTGCAGAGCTTGCAGAAAACTTAGCAACGTTTAGTAAGAAAGAGCACACCAAAAAAATTTTGCGTCAAATAATTTGGTCTGACTCTAGAATAACCTTATGCAGAATTTTAAAAGACCCAAAAAACTTTAATACTTTTGTCTCAAACCGATTGAAGGTAATTCACGCAAATTCAGAAGGAATCAAGTGGAAATGGGTGAAATCAAAAGACAACCCCGCGGATGACGGTACTAGATTAGCCTTTAGTGCCTTAAACAAAGATAGCCGTTGGATTTTAGGCCCTTCATTTTTAAGATACTCAGAGTCGCGTTGACCTACAGAAAATATTCAAAGCGAAGTCCTGGAGAAAGACTCAGAATTGATTGAAAATACAGCCTTTATAGCACACGTTTCTGCAGAAGATCCGATGGTAAACTCTTCTCGTTTTTCTTCGTGGAATAGTTTAATTTCTAGTGTTGCAAAAGTTTTTGATTCAGAAGATGTGTTTGAAAAAGGAAAGTAATATCATTAGACTGTTCTCAAAAAGCTACGGAATTATGCATCAAAATTAGTCAGCAAATTTCCTTTCCTGATGAAATAAGCTCCTTACAAAAATCATAACCAATTTCTAAGAAGAGTAGAAAAATTGGCTTCAATCCGTTTTTAGATGAGAAAGGAATTTTACGCGTGACGGTCAGGCTTTCAAAATTTTATAAACTAAAAATCTTTTATCCTTAATTCTACTTAATGATAAAGAAAACTGTTCGAAATTGTTAATATAATATTATCATGAAAAGTACTATCCTAGAAACCACGAAACAGTAATTAATACATTAAAACAGTCTTTTTGATAGTTGGATTGCGACAGAGCGTGCGTAATCTCGTGAATAAATGTATTATATGCAGATATCTTCGCGCTACGCCTGCGAAACCAAAAATGGCAGATCTTCCTCTCTCCTGGGTAGCTTATTATTCTCGTCCGTTTACTCATTGCGGCTTGGATTATTTTAGTCCTATGCAAGTGAAAGTTGAAAGAAGACGGGAAAAACGCTGGGGTGCTCTATTTACATGTATGACGACTCGCACGATTTACGTTGAGCTTGCGCACAGTCTAAGTACAGATTCAGCAATCATGGCTTTAAGATATTTTGCATCTCGAAGGGGAACTCCAAGTGTTATTTATTGTGATAACGGTACACATTTTGAGGTCATGTCTAAAGAATTACAAGAAGGCGTAAAAAAACTCGATCGAAGCAAATTGAATGCCCTTGCGGTAAAAAGTAACTGCTTTGCATATTGGAGGTGAATGGGAGCGCCTTATCTGATCTGTTAAGTCTGCACTATCTGTAGTTCTAAAAACACACGTTCCAAGTGAGGAAGTTTTGTCAAGGCTTTTAACAGAGATTGAGCATTCTGTCAATTCTACTTACCCGTGTGTCGGTTGATCCTCTAGACGAAGAAGCTCTTTCTCCAAATCACTTTTTGATTGGATCTTCCTCAGGTACAATCAAATTAAATGAATGCCACGAAGTATCAACTGTCACACGAAAGCAATGGCTACTTTCCCAACAGTTTGCGGACGCGTTTTGATGAAAATGGTTTCGAGAATATTTACCATCATTGTTACCTCGTAAAAAATGACATGTTAATGATAATCCATTAAAAGTAAATGATGTTGTATTTATACTTGGCGATAATATTGATCGGAATCACTGGAAAAAAGGAGTCATTACGAAAGTTTTTCCTGGAACGGACGGTCAAGCAAAAGTTGTTGAAGTTAGAACAACAAACGAAATATTAATTAGACCTAGCTGAAAATTGTTAAGTTTGCTTAAAAAAAAAAAAAACGCAAGTTTTTATGAGAGGGGAGGATGTTCCAAACGGTTTTCTGCTTGGTTCGGTCTTTGTATGCATAACTTATTATTTATTTGGATTTACATTTATTTAGCCGAGCTGCTTAACGTATCGGTAGAAAAAGGCCCGATACGTGGGTGGTGTCACAGAGACTATTGGGTCATCTGGGGGCACATTTTATCTTTCTGAGTATGTGAAAGACAAAGCGAAGAAGTGAAGAGGCTTTTCGTTGGCAGTGAGCTCCAAGCAGTTCGCTGATTTTCGTTTTTGTTATTGTCATAGTAACTTTCTTGTTGAACCGAATCAAGCATCATGTTTGTTTAACCAGACTTTTTGTTCTATCGATCAAGTACGACGTATTTTTGTAACCTCTGAACACTGAATAAATCGCTTAATCATCAGATCCTAGTTGGTTATAAACAAATTCAAACACAACTTTGCAACCGATCTAAGACCAGCATTATATTTTACGTCGTCTTTTGATATACTAATACCTTCTGATGGCCGTAGGTTATAAATAAAAGTGGTTTTGTCATGTTCAGTGGTACACTCAGGTGGAAATCCAGACGCTGTCATTTTTTTCATAAAAAATTCATCAATCTATTGTGTGAATAGTCCGCCATCAACCGTATTCTGGTCATACTGTAGTTCCAGATTCCGTGAACATTAATCACCTTGAACCCCATCTGTATGGCTACTTTAACTTCTTCAGATACCCATGTTCCGTGCAAAACTCGATCTTGCAGATCATCGTGCAGACAGTCATTTTGTATACTTTCTTCGCAGCACTTTCTACACAATGGAAACATTAATTTTTCGTGAATTCTTACGGGTAGTACAGAGTGATAGAGCAATTAAGGAGGTAACATGTCGCATTTGATGAGTCCATCAATTGAGACACATCGTTATTATTTCGAATAATCTTGCAACACTTCTCTCCATTCAAAATACGTGGATGACCAACTGGAAATTTACCGCGTTCCCAAATATATGGATACAGAGAGCAAACATCAACATATTTTATTTTTTCGTTAGCTTGTCATTCGTACATTTTTACGGTATTTCCTGCACGACCACCAAAAAAGGCATCTCGAGGGTATAACGGTTTGATATTTAATGCTTGTTCGAATCCATGAATGAAGCATCACAAGCTCTCATAATTACGAATCTCTAAATTAAATTCACACTCCCACTTTTCTACTAACTCATAGCCACTGAATCGAATTCCATCACTTATACCACACGGCTTATCGTATCTTTCATCCATGGATTAACCAGTCAATAGATCGATGTCTCTGTTAATTATGTAACAACGAGGACAACCGTGTCGAAAACATCCGTGAAAGTGCAACACGATACCTTTATTTTCATTGTTGCGTGGTAAACAAAATCCGTCAACGACGATATTTTCCGGTAGTCTTTTTTCACGACAATGTCTAGCATTCTCAATAAACCACACGGAGAGAACTCTGGTGCAAATACAGCTCGTGAGCCGTCGCACTAATGAAGCATGCGAGTGGTGCACACTAATACAGCATTGAAACTGTACAGCGGAAGCATCAGGCTATGAAAAAGTAGTATAGAGATACTCCGTACTG
>JAPYYV010010313.1:6660-19150 GCA_030522625.1 Copidosoma aretas
AAGATAGAGCGGTACGAGAGCGGCGGTTCGCGACGGTGCGAAAGAAGTTGCTCTCCACCGCCGACTCCATCTTTGGCGCTCGAGCGCGTGTTCGCGTGTTTTATACACCGAACTTTTGAGCCGAGAGGCGATGTCCTCCGCTTGGCCCGCGCTTATAATGCGACACGCGTCTGTATACACTCGTCTTTCTTACCTGCTCCTCATACCCGCTGCCCAGTAGCGCTCGGCGGTGCGCAGGGCCGAGCGAGCTTGCAAGCTCTCCCCCTGCCCCTTGCCGTCCGTTCTCGAGACGCGCGCGTGCGTCACGGAGTAAATACAGGGCGCACGCCGCGACCGTGTCGCTGATCTCGAGCATCCTCCTCGTCGTCCTCGTCGTCGTCATCGTTATTTTCCACTCGTTTTTTTTCTTTTCTTTTCTTTTCTCCATTGTTTTATTGTGTGTTTGTGTATCTTGTCACCCTATTGACTCATCGCTTCGAAACGTCGTTACGCGCGTTATCGCCGGTTCGACGTCTTTGGCCGCGTATCAATTACTCTTGCGTTATTCTATACCATATATATGTATATAGTTGGAACGAGCATCGCGGTCTGTAAAGTATCGATGAAAGTCTATAAATATGCACACGATGCTTAAACGGTACGAGGGCGCAATTTGAATAATGGGGGAACGTACCGAAAGGCAAAAGGGCGAGTGCCCAATAGTGAGGGGAAAATCGATAGCGCGAGAGGGACACGGGTCACACGAGCGGGTGTACTTACATTGTTCGTTCGTATGCGTACTTGTATATGCTGGCAGGATCGAAAGTACAATGCTGACGCACGCACATTGAGCGCGGCTTTCGTGATTTTTGCTGGTAAATATTTCTGATGATTTTTACGCGCGTATGTTTAACGTGTTACGCGCCTGTGCGAATGCGCGGGCTGGCATGGTTACAGACCCCTGAGGCTCGTGTCACTCTTGAAATGTTTACTGCGCTATTTATTTGGAAATCAGACTCTGAGAAAACAGAAACTAGCGGAGGGAAATTGTAAAAAAAAAAAATTTACGGCCAGCATGTGTAGGCGCGAGAGGAGTCTTTTTTTTTTACAAAACACAAGAGCGAACCTTTGGAATGGGACTTTTAGGCAAACGTTAGACATGCAAATTATGAATTTTATTCGTGATCCAATGACGGGTTACTCACCGTTAATTTGTACTTGACAATCATATTTACTCTTCGCATGCGTAATTTCTAATTTTGAAATATTTCATAATCTATACTCTTTTTGTTACTTCGAATAGAACAATTTCGATTTTTCGAAAAATTACGAAGCACGACAAGCTCTAGGATTGCATGTAACGTATATTTCTGTGAATAAAGTATAACTATTGAGCTCTTTTAAATAGCTTTGAACTAGTTTTAACAGTTTTAGCACATTTCGGTGGACCAACAACGACCACACTCTACATTTTTTCTTGAAACTTCGCAGTAGTTTGTGATTAAATAGTTTCAAATACGCACGACACATGATTAATTTATGATAAGAAAACCTATTACTTGTGTCATTTTTCATTGTATCATTTTTTATTTGAATATTTACTTGCCGCATAAGGGGAAATATTAACAACGATCATCGCCCGAAGTAGAAAATGGGTGATAATGATACTTCGGTAAAGCAAAATACATAAATTGTTAAAATCACCGTAAAAAAAATCATCTGTGATGGACAATACAAGCGCAAGAAGGCATACGCAATACGAAAGAATACAAATTGCACTTTTAGCCTAATCCACAATTCAGAGCTTTAGTTGAAAGCTTCTATTCTTTAGTGAGCTTTGCTGATGCATTGTAATATTTTATAACTCAGTACAATCGCTGTCTAAGTATCTTTTGTTTTCAGAGAACGTACAGTAAAAATGGTAAAACGTTACATTCTTTCGAAATCCACAATTTTTCTTGTTTGTACCTCTACTCTTGTTGCAGCCATAGGGGTTTTTTTTTTTTTTTTTTTTTTTTTTTTTTTTTACATTTAAATTCTTTCCATTCATTAAAATCCTCGACCGCGTTGGAATATCGATCACGAAAAATATTGTACTTTTGGTTGTACAAGACTTGCCGGTTATGATGACGATCGCTGTGCATCGCATAACTATACGTAATACAGTCGTATGTACTTGCAACTACTTGTTTCAGTATTTTTACACCCACAATTTACGTAACGCAGTGGTATTTTCAATTTTTTTTTTCAGATGCACCAATTGTGCGGGTACGCGCTCGCCGCAAAAGGTGTCGGAACGACGGTAATAATGATCGATCGGCCATCTCGACAGCGACCTCGCCCCGCGCGGAACGATGCACGTGCACGAGCGGCCATCCCGAGTCTCATCGGCACCTGCAGCTCTCGCGAAGAGCACGCGCACGATGGTCGGGCCCGTCTTTGCTCCCCGCGGGACGTCCCAGCTCGGTTTTCCTCGTCTTTTTTTCTTTCTTTCTTTTCCCGCCCGTTGCGCAAAAATCAACCAAACTCTCGGCGCCGCCGGGAAAAACGAAGCGCCGTAATGCCGATGCCCGGGTCGGAGGGAGCTCCGATCGCGACGTCACGGTCTCTCTTCGAAATTTCGATCCGTCCGGTCGAGTTTATTCCAGTCTGCTGCTGGTAAATGGCATAGCCTACAATATTACCGGAGTACCTGGATCATCGCGCAGTCTTGATCGGTGTGCTCTAGCAAAGCGCTCGTACAAACGTGCAGCTTGCCGATCGGATCGTTACGTATGAGGCGGTTTTTTTTTTTTTTTTTTTTGTTTTTTTTTCAAGCACTCTATTCAAACTCGCGGAAAAACGAGATTTCGACGATGCGGAAAGAACGAATGAATCCGGAAGATATCGACGAGCCCGTGAGCGCGCGATACGTGAATCCTATGTGTGTAAGCAACGATGTTCCTTTCTCCCCCAGGTACGAGCGTCTGCTGAGACGCGCCAACGTGGAGGACCTCACGGAAGTCTCGGGCATCGGGTGCCTCTACCAGAGCGGAGTCGACCGCCAGGGCCGGCCGGTCATCGTGTTCCTGGGCAAGTGGTTTCCAGCCAATGACCTCAATCTCGACAAGGTAGGCGCTTTTTTTTTCCTTGCGTTCTCCCGCCCCCGCGACCGGAGTGCGACGGCTTTATCGGTCGAAAGATCGGTCATTCCACGCTCTTCCGATGATTCACCTTTCGCGTGTCAATTTGACGTTTCAACACTGCCGACGACGCGCTCGTCGTGGAGGTGGCAAACAAAGATTTTCCAAGTACGCGCGGATAAAAATGCGCAGTGTATCAGCACATCCGTGCGAAAATGAGAGATAATAATTGCGGGAACGCGAATCGCCTCTGTGTGTGTGTGTGTGTGCGCGCGCGAGAGAAAAGGGAAGGGGGATGGATGGAGCGCTCTGGCAGTGGAAGGGGGATGCCGACGCAGATCGATTCGCCGCCACCTTGAAACTGGAGCAGTCTCGTGCGCAAGGTTAGCTCGTGACCGATTCGGGCGAGTTTTTTTTTTTTTTTTTTTTTTTTTTTTTTTTTCTTTTTTTTTTTTTGTTTTTTTATTTTTTCTTTTCTTTTTTCTTTCTCTTCTCTTCATTTGCCTCGTTGCGTACGCATCACTTAATAGACGTATGCTGTTGTTGTACAACGATGCCTGTTGAATCACCAAATTGCCGATGATTAATATTACCGAATCGTGAGGGATCGAGGAATGATCTAGTTTCTTGATGTTTGATGTTCGCCTCTGTCACGACGCGCGAGGGGAAATTTTTGCGGACAAATGGTTCGATCCGTTCAAAATACATTACGTTCGTTTGCAGGCCTTATTGTATCTAATACACCTGATGGATCCGATCGTTCGGGGAGACTATGTCATTATTTACTTTCACACTATGACGCTCAGCCGCAATTATCCGAGCTTGAGGTGGCTCAGAGAAGTCTACAACATACTTCCCTACAAGTGAGTGGTGCTTTTCTTTTTTTTTTCTTTTTTTCGTGTCCGTGACGCTTGATATAAATAATGCTTCATTCCATTATTTCAGGTATAAAAAGAACCTGAAGCACTTCTACGTCGTTCATCCGACGATTTGGACTAAGGTGAGCTGAACAAAGATAAAGCATTCGTTGCGAACCGGTTAAATATTACGAATCGGCCAAGGGCGTTTTTTCTCGCGCAACGTCTACATTGCAGCCATCGCTCAACGATCCCCGCGACAATCGTATTCCCCGACCGCGGGTTCGCAATTATCCCGGCCTCTCTCGCAGCCTGGATTCGCTCCCCATCAGCAGTCCGTCGAGCGTTTTTTCGTCCTTCGGCCTGACCTTTCGCGCGCGAACTCGGCTTTGCACGTTGCACGATCGCGCGTAAAAAATTCACGCGCATCATCCGCCGATGTTTCCAAGTATGTATGTGAAACAACTCCCGTCTATACTACTGTTCAGATGATGACCTGGTGGTTCACGACGTTCATGGCTCCGGCGATCAAGGAAAAAGTTCACAACCTCACGGGAATGGAGTACCTCTACGAAATCATGTCGCACGACCAGCTCGAGGTGCCCGCCTACGTGACCGAGTACGACATGACGGTAAGTATCGTGCGATGATGAAGTTTTTTTCCCTTTTTTTTGCGCAACGACGCGTTTCCCGTATAATAAGTACGTATGATTATCTCTCTCTCTCTCTCGCCGCCACAGATCAACGGCGTGAACTACTACCAGCCGGAGCACTATCTGCAGAGCTCGACGTAACTACCGCGCGCGATCCTCGTCTAGTACGAAGCTTCACGGCGCCGCCGAGCGACTTCCGCCCGCGTGCGCTTGATACTTCTGGCTGACGAGGAGACCGCGGATTGGCAGCAGCAGCAGCAGCAGCAACCGCTGCTGCTGACGGTGAGGCACCATCGGGCGGGGACGGCCGTTTTATAATCAATCGACTCGGGCCGAGGCGAAGGGACGATGTCGACCGAGGAACAAAAAAATAACGAACGGAACCCCCCCCCCCCCCCCTGTCTGCGCAATCGCGAGGCTTGTTGTGTAATAGCGCGGCGTGTAACCGCGGATGCGAGCGAGGGTGCCACGCCTTTTCGCGCGCGTGTGCTGGGTCGAGGGGCTCGTGCGGGCGTCTGAGGAGAAAACGACGCGATTCTGGTATGTGCTGCAGCGTGTGTGTGTGTGTGTGTGTGTGTGTTCGTACGGTACGGCAAATTCGACTCGGGCCTTCGGGGCCAAGTGCCAAAAGCTCAGCATTTTCTCAATTGCCGGCTGAAAATCCGTATAATATATACGTGCGCGCGTGCGTGGGTACGCGCTTTGATTGAGACGAGCGATTAATAAACGCTACTATACATACCGTTATTATTATTATTATTATTATTACCATCATCATTACTATTATGTACGAATATAGTTGTTATTCCATATGCGTCAGGGTCGACACCAGCAAACCATTGATATCTCTCGATTACAATACACGCTGCGCGGATTTTTTTCGTTGGGTTCCGGTTAATGCTATACTTTCTTCGAACAGGGGAAGATTTTTCGTTTAACGCGGTGCTCTCTGGAGTGAGGCCTAATTTTACTTTTTCAACAAAACCGTGGGCGTGCACTTTTTTTAACTCGAGACATACTATAATACACTTGTAAACCATACAGCCTAATTAATTTAAGGTTTGTGCACAACAAAATATCAAGTCGCGACTGTTTTGTAATCGGAGATATCAATCGTGTTTGTAAAATTATGGTTAATCCACCGAAAGAAACAAAAATTATAAAAAATAAGTAAATAACGCGAGAAAAAAGAAAGATCATACTGCCATCGATGAATATAGAGGCTTTCTCAGAGAGCAGACTGCCCCCTTTATAAGACGTCAAAGAGGCCAATCCTTATCAGGTGTATCACAAATCCGTATTTCATATTAATTGTTGCTTGGAAAAAGAAAGAAAAAAAAAAAAATTTTCATCAACTGTTCTCGATGTACGTTTTTAAATTGACTTACTTTTCGACACCATGTTATTTTCAATATTTTAATGATTTATCAAAAGGTTATGATGTAGCGCGTAACGTGTTCGTGTGCAAAATAAAACGGGCATCGAACTAACTATGGAGTCTTACTGTTCTGTACAAGAAATGGCCTACTAAAATCTTTATTTTTAATCATTTTTGTTTGCCTACGTGTTTATACAACAGAATATATTTATTACAAATACGTATGTGTTGATACGATTTTATGAGCGTTTATTTTTTTTAAAGTTTAAACTTGTATGTTTAATTTTTTGTTCACTTAATTTTAAATGTTAATTTTTCTAGACAACAAAAGGAAATAAATCAGCGTTTATATATTGATGTCATTTTTTTATTTTTACGAAAGTAATCCAATTGTTAAAAAGTGTGGTGTATATTAAAAAACGAGTAACAAAACAAAGGAAAAAATATATGATCAATGTTAAATGATTAATAATTAAAATTCTAATAGTTATACGATGCACGTAAGTAAAAATGTTTTTGTCACCAATGTTAAGTTTGTATGATATTTAAATACGATATGATAACATGAATACATCTGTGCACCCAAATAGGTAAATATACTTAACATACTTGGATACCCATTGTCAATGAAAATTTGATGATTGAAAATCATTAGTTTCACAATCATACGGCAGGATAACATAAACAATAAAGAGTTTGAAACCCTCATGAAATGCATACTTACTAATATCTACATATTAATATCTATAATAATATTGTATTTCGATATCGCATTTCTCTCTACCGCCGTTTGACTAAAACAACATTAAAAATAATTGAAAATTATAAATTTCTTGAACCTTGACGAATTCATGGAAGATTTAAAAAAATTAATCTAATAAACAAGCCGTGTTATAAAAAAGGTGTTTCACAATTCGTATGAGCAACTTATTTCTATTACTAACTTGTGAAATCCATTCAGCAATGAGCCGATTTTCAAACGGCGCGCAAGGTCGCGCTAAAGTAAACAAAGTTTACTATCAAATTCGTTTTTTTAGATTACGCCTGTTTTTGAGATATTGAAAAGTTGAAAAAAATAATAGCAAAAGTGCAAATGTTGAAATTAGTTTAGACTGTAATATAACAATCAGTATAGCGTAAGTGTTGAGAATATTTTAAAAAGTACGTACACATACATATAAATATACGTATAAATAAAATATGAAAAAAATAAAAGACCATAAATAAGAATATAAGTTGCATCATGGCAGCCAGCCCTATTTTTTAAAAGAAAAATTATAAATTTGAAAATGCGATGATGGCGAGGTAGACGATGCAGAAGAGTTTAGAAAGCACAGCAAGTTGTTACAGTATTTTTAAATTAAAGAAAGAATGCTAACCTAACAAGTGTGATAGTTAAAAAATAAGACAACACAGAAATTACGTAGGTGCACTAAAGGGATAAACAAATACAAGTATCAATTAAATTTTTACTTAGCTATCGAAGAAAGGAAGGGTGTAATGTATTTTGTGCGCTACAGATCGTGATTCAGTGTCGCACACAGCAATTGACACAATCGACAATTTACATTTCACGATCTCTAATCGAGTCTAACTTTTTCATAATTACTATTAGAAAGTTGTTGTTATTATTATCATTCCGTTATTGTTGAAGTACATATTGGGAGAATACAAAATAATTTTAAAAATAATGCAGGCAAATAATGCATGCTTATTTGATATGTTGCTCATCAGTCAATATTCACTTAACTCATTACTAATCGAAATTTAATTATTCAAAATTTGTTACCACAGCGTAGGTAATACTTATGCGAAGGAAATGTTTATTGTTATTAACGATGTTGCGCAAAATAGTTGACGATACAAAGGATTGTTGGATAAGATACATCTTGGATGTAGTATCTAAAAAATTATTTCCGTGGATGTTGATACCCACTTATTTATGTTGTTGACTGCGTTATAACACGTAGATAAAAACGATAATTTATGTATGTGACTGGGTTATTGAATTGTTTTAAGCTGAATAAAATCAAACTATCATGGTATTCTGTACAGAATATCATTTACCCGAAAAAATCGGTAAAAAGAAAATGTATCTATTTAAACTACCGATCTGCGTTTGGATAATACTGTTTAGCCTTAGGAAAATTATTATGAAAAGTGAGTCTACAGAGATTTTCAAAAAATATACAAAACTTTAATCTTTTTCTTTTCTGATCAATGGAATAGCGTTTACGAGGTGTGTATAGAATGAGACGATTAAAAATAGATCTTCACAGGTTAACTAAATACGTATATATTATCACGTGAAATGGGACGAGAAAGAAGCGCATGTGAGAGCTGCGATGAAATTAAACCGAGCATTGGCCTGTACAATGGTAATAAATATTATTATAAACAGCCAATGATGGTGTCGTGTAATCAGTGTAGATAAATAAGATTGAAAGCCTACAAAAATGTACGAAAGAGAAATAATTAAAAATATGAACAATAAGAAATTTGGTCCGAGTTCCACTATATTAATAATTTTATTTTCTTACACATATTATATCTGTCATTGTTATAGCGTCGAGGATATCTATATTCTAAATCTCAGACACTGACAACAGGAATAGTAATATAATAATAATAATATTTTACTATGGTAGAACTTTGCTAATCTCAAGACATATTTTCAATAAATGCGAAATTAATGTCAACAAGTTGTGTCTCAATGAAATCTCAAAATATGAAACATCTGTCTTTCCTTGTATTCAAAATGACTTTTTTTTTTCGAAATACTTGATGTGAAAAAATTCCATCAAGTAGAGCGAGTGTTGAAAAGATAATAGTAGTCTAGACTAATTAATGATTTTTGCCATTCTTGAGATTTCAGTGAGTATTTCGAATTTAAATTAAAAGAGAGCTTAGCGATAGCAAAAAGAAGAAAACATAGTCTTCTTAGTGCGTAGAGATTTTCCCAAGTGCCATGTTCTCCTATAAGCATCAGCTTTGTTGCTGCATTAGATTTTCGTTTTATAAAATGCTCACACTGACACACAGCGCTCACGATAATTATGTGTACCACTTAATTATGTAGACTACGTGTTTAAGTGTAATTTTCACCAATAGGATCATTTTTAACGACAGTTAAATCCCATGTCGCGTACATAATATTAAGGCTTTGAAAATAGTGTCATTTTAACGTTCATAATATTACACTTTTATTGTTGGCGAGATGAAAAAAAAGGAAATTAAAAGAAGAAGACTATTTCTGAGTAGCTACCGAAAAATCGTTAATTGGCTCAACTCTTTTCTCTGTTGTTGTTGTCGCTGCTTTCTTATTGCCGGACTCATATGAGGCAGATCAAAGTACTAATTGATAACCCGCAAAAGATTCATCGAGCACTCATCGTAAAATAATTGTTGAAAAATCTCACAAAATACTTTGTAACGAGGATATCGATTCTATGTATAATGCCGTATGAAATTTGTAAATTCAAAGAGTAGCTGCAGTTTTTAGTGTATCGCAAGCCAGTTGATTGTATTAGAAGACCGACTGACGATAAAAATTTCATCTACTCTTCTCCACCCCCCCCCCCCCCACCCCTTTCCCACAACCACACCACACACCACACGTCTATCCGACCCCGACCAACCTACATTAAGATTAATCAATATTATCGATATTATATTATCATTGCTATGATTATTATTATAATCAATCGAGAGCACTCGACATTGTTAAAGGTTTTTAGCGATCGATCACATTACTAATAAATTGACCAATTTAATTCGTTTTAATCGACGTGATTATTTCTTTACTTTCACATCCCCGCAATCCCTTGTACATCTGCTTATCTTTTCGATTACTTTCTCATGTGCCTCTACCATACATTACGTAATACAATGCTCTTATTTGATTCTGCGAGGTAACAAGATAACTAACAAGAAAATGATAAGTACATTTTATGGAAGAAAAAAAAAACACGATGAAACATGTTTTTCCGAGCAATGACCCTAGAAGAATCTTACGTGTACATAATTCATAAATTCTTAAATTTGTATACAGATCGTTTATTAGTTAAAAAGCTTACTTGTGCATCATCCGCAGGCATATATTATTTTGTTCCGTTAGTTTTGCAATTTTTACAGTACCAGCCAAATATTGGGCCTGATCGTTTTTGGCCGAGAGTCTGGTATGGGTATTCACTTCAGAACGTATATTACAGAGGCAAACATTCTTATCATCGCAGCTGTATACATACGAGGAAGAATTTACTTGAAAAAAAATATAAAATATCATACGCATGTAAAAAATACACAAATTGGCTTTATCTCGATGTATACGATACTTACCGATGTACTTTTGTAGCCAGAGGCAAAAAAAATGTGTTTACAAAATAGGTGCAGTAAAAGTAAAATTTTTCGACTCAGCGATAACACGCGAGTATACGAGTGCCATGGCTGAAAAATAATATCAAGTACGTACACAAATTAAAATCGTCGTTTCGATCTTTCGCGAGGATGTATGGAGCAAAATATTGGAACGCATGTTGCACGATAACATATTACCGAAGCGCGTGTCGTACAGCACGCAGCAGTGAGCGCGCGCTCATAATACGACAACAATAATACATGCGTGGCTCGAGGGAAGATAAGATAAGTCCTAAAACGGTTCGGGGGCTGATTGAAAAATTTTTCGTGTCACTCGGCTCTGCGGCGAAAACAGCGATGTACAAGCGTACAATACAAGGCGCTCTTGATTCGATAATCTGCAATATATAGTACATCTACTCGTGAGATACGCGCAACGCGCCTCCGCAGCACCGACTCCCCCTCCCGTCGCACTGTCTCCGCTGTCTCCCCCTTTCCTATCATATGCCCACCAAGTATCCGTTATTCGCCGTGATTAGCGTCGCGTTTGATTGTCATTCGCTTTTGAGCGACGCGCCTAACGAGTGTTTTCCGTAACTGTATTCGAATCCGTCGCCCCTGCATGCGTATCAACAGCCGCATCCGTAAGTCCATGGAATTTTCCGTCCGATCCGCGTTTTTCGACGACCGTGCCGTCATTAGTAATAATAAATGAACAATTGTTTATTCCACGATGCATAAACTCGGCCGGGATGCCCAACGCTAGCGCACCGATCGCCGAGAAGTATATATCTGCAGTTCTCGTGCGTGTCCCATCGGCTCGAGCCTGAAACCGCGAAGGTGCAAAAAGTCGAGGCGAGCACGCGGATTGGCTCGTTGCGTAAGTTAGCTTCGTTTTTTTCTTCTCCCCGCGCTCGCGCGACATTGAGCAGAAGAAAATAAACGCCGGAGGTGTGGATACACCTGCATTCGCTCGCTGAATATGTATATGATCTATTAACGCCGATGATCGTTAAATCGTGAAAACGAGAGTCCGGGAGTATGTGTATAAGTTCCAAGCAATTAGCCCGTCTCCCGATCGGCGCGCCGACGCGTCAAACGGGTGACACACAGTTCGGGACGCCGGGGAGATAAGCCCCGCAGAGCAGGACGAACGAGCGTCGTCGCTCACGAATCCGCCCGAGCTCGCGGGGGACCGCGGACCAGTAGCGCAGCGACGGCACCGCCGACCGCGTGCACAGGAGGTACGGGCCCGGATGGTACGCGCGAGGGAGGAGCGGCCGCGGGGTGTCTAGTCGCGCCGGAGGCAACGATGAGGAAACTGCTCGGCGTCGAGTTCGCGCCGCTCGGCGTGCCGCTGGAGCGCCGGCTGCAGACCGCGGCCGCGGCCGCGTGGTTCGTCTGCAGCGTCTTCGGCAGCCCGGTCGGCTCGCTGCTCGCGCTTCTGGGCCTGCTCCTCGGGCCCGGCTGGCTGAGGCTGCTGCTGGCCGGCTATCTGGTCTTCGTCTACCTGGACTGGGACAGCCGCCTGAGGGGCGGACGGAGGTAGGCTTCTCACGACTGTGTACAATAACGTCCCGATTCGGCGCGTGGCTTTTTTTTTTACCTCTCCTTTTTTTTCCTTTTCGTCCCCGCGAACTATGCTGCTGTGGTGCTTTTCGTCATGACAACACGTGCTTTGATCCCAAATCAATCCGCCGTGCAGTAAACGTTGGTGCGTATGGTTCCGCGACCTGGCCTGGTGGCGCTACTTCTGCGACTACTTTCCCATAAAGATCGTCAAAACGACGGATCTCGATACGAAGCGGAACTACATGTTCTGCTCGTTCCCGCACGGGCTTCTGGGCAGCGGCGTTACCGGCGCGTTCGCGACCAACGGCGCCGGCTGCGCCGAGGTCTTTCCCAAGATGGATTTTCGCATCGTGACGCTCGAGCAGCACTTCAGGCCGCCGTTCTACCGGGAGTTCGTCAGCAGTTTTGGTGAGTGCGTCCAGCTATGATATATATTATCGTCACAATGCGTTTGAGAAACTGCCAGCGATATTGTACGCGGAAATACCTAAGATTCCTTCTCGAAATTCAGCGCCTGGAAAATTACTTTCTCGAATATAGTATCGCCTGGTTTCGACGATCATTCGAACGTTT
>JAPYYV010010313.1:19169-31518 GCA_030522625.1 Copidosoma aretas
CCGTCGAAAACATTTCTAAATGCCTGTCATTCACCCTAGCCGTCGATAAAATTCTACTACTGCTGTAAAACTCTTTATGATCCCCAGTAAATTTTCCAAAGTTTGAAGCGACGGTGATGACTCGCTTTTACGTCAAAGTCAGAAATTGCACGTTAAAATTTCATTGGAAACCGGAACGAAATGTACGATTTGCCTTTGACAAGGACAAAAAATACCGACTTCTGAAAATATCAAAAATATCATATTTATTTGATATCTATAAGTCACGCGCATTTTATGGCGAAATTCTCTTCAACGCTGACGACTATATACGTAAAATATATTTGCATGAGTCGAATTAGTCGGGATCGCTCTCAAATTCACTGCATTCAACAACGGCATCTAGAAACTCGCGTTACACCCTCGCACAGGTCCCACATAGACTAACGTGCGAAAACCGCAGGCGCCTGCAGCTGCGCCGAGAGGAGCATAAACCACCTGCTGTCGAGCAAACCCACGGATCGGGACGGGCCCACGAGGGACCCGGTGCAGGGCCGGATAGTAGTGATAATAGTCGGCGGCGCCTCGGAGGCCTTCAAGTGCAAGCCCAAAACCTACAACATCCTCGTAAAGCGGAGAAAGGGCTTCGTGCGCATCGCGCTCAAGAACGGGTTAGCTCTTGACTGTATTATTATTCTTATGATTATTATCATCATCATCATCGTCTCGGCTCGAATTTGAAAAATTTCAATTCAGAACCCCGCTCGTGCCCGTGTTCTCCTTCGGGGAGACGGACCTTTACGACCAGATCGCCGGCAAGAAGGGCTCCCTGCTCCAGAGGTTCCAGGAGTGCTTGAAGCGGCTCACCGGCATCGCCCTCGTCATCCCGATCGGCCGGGGCTTCTTTCAGTACTCGTTCGGCCTCGTGCCGCGGCGAAAGCCCATCCACGTCGTCGGTAAGCCGGACATTGTTATGAGCACTCGTTGCGCGCATGTCTGTAACATACGCACGGGACTCGGGGGGGGGGGGGGGGGGCTGTTCTCTCTCTGGCCTAAAAAGGTTCGGGCCCTGCGGCGGTTGGCGCCCCCATGGACACTCCCAAAATCGAAGAACCGAGGGGGGGAACCGACGATGGAGCAAGTCGACGAGTATCACTCCCGGTTCGTCGAAAAGCTCGTCGAACTCTTCGAGACTCACAAGAGCAAGTACATCGAGGATCACGAGAACGTCTGCTTGGTACTGGACGACTGTTGACCGCATCGCTGCTGCAAGACTCAATTGGTCGACGATTTTTTGTTTCTCCGTTCATGGCTTCATGGCGCAAGTATATAGTGCAAATAAAGCTTAAAGGGGTATTGGTCACCACGTTGAACATCATGTTCGTCGGGAGAACGTCGGGAAGTATACAGGGGTATAAGAAAGTCACGTAGCCGGTATGCATGGATCTGTATCGTTGACAAATCGTTTATATTTCAAACGTGATGGTTTTTGAAAATGGGGCATAACTTATTTCGTTTAACCAACATCTCTATAAATTTGTATGAAACTTTGTAAAAAATACTTAAGAGATAGTAGTAGTGTACGTGTGTATAATTATATATATATATGTATTATAAAAACAGTATGGCTGATTGAGAAGAAAAAAACGCGTCTTAAACATTTGAGAACTTAATAATTTTAACCGTCTATTAATACCTATATATATGTTATTGAGATTAGCTCGAGGCGACATGTTTCCTTGTTTCTCTGTTTCTTGGCGTATAATTATCATATAATACGCATCGGGTGTATAATATATGTATACGAATAATAGTGTGCAGAGTATTACCGATAACAACGGCACATACGGACTATGCCGCGTTGGTGATGGTCAGGGCGGTCACGGCTGCGAATACGACAGTCCCGAGGCAATACGCAGCTCTCTTGAGTACCTGAGGCCGGAAAAAAAAAATGTATGGATCTTAGAAACGCGGTATAACGAAGATGGTTAATAAAAATAATTATATTTTGCATGCATGTGTGCGTTGAGCGATAAACGGTGGTTATACATTTGCATAATATACATAAATGAAATTGCGCGTACCTTGTCCTGCCAAGCTTTGTTGGTGATGCAGTCGCGGTACGGCATTCTCGTGAAGGTCACGCTGCTGTAAAGCGGTATCCAGTTGTTCGGAAAGAGCCAGTTGAGAGCTGTGTCGAGGTACTTTCGAGCGATGAAGGATTTTTTCGTCACCAGCTCGCGCATCTGCACGGATTTTTGGTCGATTTTACCAGGACGGAGGAATAATGAAATAACTCTTGGAGCTACCCGGATTACATATTAGGATACAACGCATTACCTCGACGTAATTATACATGGCCAAGTCGCAGATGGCGTGGCAGTCGTCGCAGCGCATCTCGGAAAAGTGCGGCAGTACTTTCTCCAAGTCCCCGTTGTGCACCTCCATCAGGTGATCCAACAGCTGGACGTCTTCGAAGCCCTGAAAAATATGTTTCATGTTTTATTCTTCGTTCCCCCCCTTCCACGGCTACAATCGACCACGATACTCACGGCGTTCATACCCTGGGCGTAGAAGGGTACCATTGCGTGGGCGGCGTCGCCGATGATCAGCACTTTGCTTCCCACGTGGTAAGGCTTGCACTGAAAAAAGGAAACGAGCTCTGATACCTTCGTTCGGTAGCAATGTTTGGTCTTGAAAAATTTGCGACGGTTGCAAAAAATCATCGACAGCTTTTTTTTTCCATAATTATATCCAATCGAAAATAATTGTAGGCGAAACGCCGATCGAAAAAGTACAAAGTTCTTTTGCGTTCGAACAAAAATTGATGAAAAAATGCTGAGGCGAAATAAGGACAAACATCCGTGCATGATGACTCGATCGAGCTCACAATATATACGAAACGTAGTAATTTTACCATCCAGATGTATACAGAGCGAACGGTATATATGAGTGTCATACTTTGATGGAGATGAGCGTCTTGGGCGAGGTCTCGAAAAAATCGGCGACGAGCTTCTCCTCGCCTATGAGCTCGAGCGCGTCGGGGAACTGCTTGCGATAAAAGTCGAGGAGCCGCTCGCGCGTCTTGAGGGACTCGAGGGTCTTGAAGGGGGCGAAGATGTTGCCGGTGAAGGTGTTGTCGTCGTTCGGCAGGGCTATCATCATGAACTCGCCGCGCGGCCAGATGTGCAGGTGATCGCCGCTCATCAGGTACTTGCCGTCCCTGCCCGCGGGATAGGACAGCTCGACGTAGCCGTGATCAATGTACGTCTGGTTGCAGTTGAACCGCGGCTTTCGCGACATCATGCGCCGCACGAGCGAGTACGCGCCGTCCGCGCCGATTATCAGGTCCGCCTCGACGTCGATCGTCTCTTCGCTCTGTGTGCTGCGGGCGGGATTGTAATCGTCATTGGTTTTTTTTTTCAACGCCGATATTGTGTATTATTCTCGAATTTTATCGTACATATGTTATATAATACATATATAGTTCAGGGACAACGGAGTTGGGGACAAAATTGGTTTTTTTTTGTCGCGATGATGGGTCGGTTTGTTTTTGGGGCAATCGCACGGGAGAAAACTAAAAATATCTCCCGTTCGATGTATCGTTTTGTCAAACGACATCCATCGGCTTTTACTCAGATTCGAGTGCCAAAATTATTCCAAAGAATACAGCGTACTCTCGAGAAATTGCGAGTGCTCGTGCCTGCATCTTATCATCGCTTAGAACTTGGTGCTTATAGACCTGCCGGTCTCGTCGCTTCTTTCGAAGAAGCCATTAAGCACGATTATTTAATTTTGCTCAAAGTTGAAGAAAAAAAGAATGAAATTCCAATAATTCAAACACTTACTCGAGGAATACCAGCGTGCCCTTTTCCAAGTCACCGTCGATCAGCTTGCGGTTGAAAAACAAGCTTACGTTCGGATACTTTTCGGCGGCTGGAACATTTCATCATTCGATGTACGAAGGTTGGGCTTGCAATTATGGTCGCTCAAAAAAAAAAAAAAAAACCCACCCTCGCGCGGGGGGAGATGGAGATGGGAAAACATTAATATCCGTGAAAACCAACGATGTACGTATTATAATGAAAATCTGATCGACGCGGGAGACAGATTATAAGTAGTCTCGGCCAGTCAGTCGTGAGCCCACGTGTATGGGACGGGCGCGAAACGCGATACCCCGCGCTCTCTCTCTCTGTACGGCTTCGCCGGCCGCGGGCTTTTTTTCTCTTTTTGTTTCCATCCCGCTCGGCCGATAAGACACGCGGCCGTCCCGGGTAATTCAGCACCGTAACAGTACACCCGACTTTTCCGCGAGGCCCGCGATCGAGCTTTCGCGTCCAAGCTCGGCTTTCCCCCGCGGATCCGCGGATTGGTTTACTCACCGGACAGGAGGAGCCGGTTGAGGTGCGTGCGGTTGACCGAGTATATGCACTGAAAAACCAACGGGAGCGGGTTTTGTTATTTACTCACCGTTAATCATCACACACGCTTGTCCGTACACTTATCATCGGCAGCTTACGTTTTTGTTGACGCTGTCGTAGACGATCTCCTTGAGCGTACCGTCCTTCGGGTGGATCATGCGGCCCTTCATCGCGATCCCGTGGTGGTTGACGACCGAGTCCTCGAGCCCGACGAACCTCAGGGCCTCCCTGCCGCGCACCGACAGGGCGAGGTCGATGCTCACCCCGCGGGAGCTCGTCACCCGGATATCTGTGCGTGTTGTTGTTGTCGTTACGTTGGACGCTTATCGGAGCTTCGACGCGCCTTTGGAGAATCACTTTTTCGCACTTTTCGGGGGGTTTTTTACGGCTATCGACGGTCGAGAGTTTTTTACCCATAACATCTTTTGTCATCAACGTTGGTCGGACGGAGTTTAAAATTTCCCACTGATGAAAATGAACAACAGTGTATATTACCGCGTAAACGTATCACATCGATGCGCATCGTCGATACGATCATTTGGTTTCAGCAGCGGGAACAAAATTGTTTTTCAGTACTTTCGTCGAATGATTCCCAACGCGCGATCGGCCACGAAAGTTTTGCCTCTCCGACGCTGATAAAAACTTTCCTCGTGCATCCCCGAATCGACGGATTCAAACTCGTCGGCACGGCCTTTTCACATCTAGATTCGCAATATCGAGTTGTTAAAAATATAGACCAACACACCGTTCTCAACCGTCACCCGATACACCCGTTCATCCGATATTGATTTAGTAACGGCTAATTTTTTTCTCTCCTCGGTGGCATCTATAGCCAATTGTGCAATCACCACAGAGTTCACAGATTGCCGCACCGTATATCGGATGTCAAGTGCGGAGAGCGTAACATGTAGCGTGCGCGAAGGCGAAACAGTGATTTTTTTCTTATTTTTTCTTTTTTTTCATCTCCATCTACTCATGTTTTACTCGCTCTATTATTTGTTGTGATGAATAATAATTACCTGAACGATACTCGTACAGGTGGACCCGGTGCCCGCGCTTGGCGAAGAAACACGCGACCAGCGCTCCCACCTGCGGAAAAGCATTGTCCAAAGGTTCGATTAGATCGAAGGAAAAGAAAACAACCCCTATACAATATATTTCAATAGCGTGGAAATGTAGGATTAATTTGGTAGAAAAAAAAAAAAAGATTCCCGACAAACGCCGAGATAGCGCGATACTCGTAATCCAGCGAGAAAGACACTGACGAGCGAACTATCGCGCCAGGGACCAATAAATCGTACGGATCGTATTCCGAACGTTTTGTTTGCACCGCGCTTACGCGAAAATCGTGCCGTGAAAAATAATTCCCGCGGCATACGGTTGAACGCGCGGTGTTGGAATCGCGAGGGGGTGCGAGAAGCTTCGGCAGCAATGGCATCCTCCTGTATATGTGCAGCAAGAGGATTAGAGGGCCGGTGTACTGTGCGGGGGTAGAAGGTGAGAAGCGTAAGAGAGCGGAGGTACTCACCAGGCCGCCCCCGACGACGACGACGTTCAGGCTTCGCGGCTCGTTCTGCATGGCGTCTCGATGCGAACTGGCCGCGGAGTGAGCTGCGCCACCGGCCGGAGCAGCCCGAGCGCGTACTTATCACGTGTATCTTTCGCGCGTATAAACTCCCTGCCTGACACTATCGCGTTGTAATACAATCCATGTAAGTACATTGCACACAGCAGGCGTGGATATTATACTTATTGGTGTAGTCGTCACACTTTTTTTTCCTATTCATAGCAACTATTACTTGGGTGCACCTTGCGCGCTAGCTGTATACGTAGTTCACACGTGCGCTCGCCTGCGTGACAGCGTATTATCTGTACAAATCGCGGGAATCACGCGCAATTAGCCGATCTCACAATACACACATATACATATAATGCCTGCACATGCTGCACATCGCGTGTTACATACTCTTCGTTGATCAGCAGTCGCGCGATGATTTTTAACACAAATCGTAAGACACCCACATCGCACAGTCCGTTCGACGCTTCCATCAGACTGATTACCGATTTCCGAGCCTCGTTCGCCTACACTGGTATTGTACCAATAACTCGGGGGCGGCGAACATTTATCCCCAAACTTCGGTCACGAAATTTTCTCAGCCGCAGCTATCTTATCGGCTCTGCGACCTCCGAATTCGGTTCGCGCGTTCATTCACGGTAACGCAGATCACGAGGGAGACCGGCAAAACCGATTTTTATCCGACACGTTACGCAACCTCGCCCGCGCACTTGCCGTCGATCATCATTACTATTATTACTATTATTTTAAATGTTAAAAATATTATCCCTCAAAACGAATCCACAGACTCCCTCGTAAATGAAAAGAGACTACTTTGTCCTGAATATTCCCGACTCCAGTAGGACCTCCGCCCTGAACCGTATAGGCAACCTTTATTGCTAATCCCTCGGTACTCGGAAAAACCTCTAATCCGTCCAATAATAGCATTATACGGATTATGTCTATCTAAAGATATATAATACGTTCAAGAAAAGTTCTAACACTCTATTTATCTCATTTTAAAAACGGTTCATGATCATCTCAGGGTGACTCGAGTTCTTTTTATTATTAATATTTTATCCATTCGCCACACCTGTGCAGTATTCTAGTCACGTGATGTCATGTCTGCTCATCGTCGCCTCTACTTGTGTTTTAAACTCTGATTGTATCCTAAATTATGTCTACTCCAATTATTATGTTACTCTGCTCATTTCATTGCTTCCTCATAGAGGTAGCTTAGTATTGGTAAAACATTAAGTTAATTTTTAAAACATGTTAGAAATGTTTTTTTATAGTGTTGAAAATGATCGCAGTCATATTTCAAGAACCCGTCTACAGATTTTAATTGTACAGGGCTTACAATTTTAGTTCTTTCATTCTTGTAGTGGCTAAGCAAAAAACGGTTCCTTTACATTTTACGGGAAAAAAATCAATTTCATTTCAAAACTAATTTTACTTCATGGAGAATAAAAATAGCGTTATTTTCCATTCTGAAACATCCTGATACATTGTTTCGTTGTTTTTATTAACGAATTACTCGATAATTTTTTTTTTTTTTAATTGTCATATTTTTAAGGAACTCGTTGACAGATTTTAATAGTTCAGAGCTTGAAATATTACGCATATTTAAAGAAGATCCCTCTTGGAATTATTTAATACAAAAATATACAATTTATATCCAAAATAAGTTATATCAAGTCTATGTTCACATGTTCACAAATGATTTAATACAATTTTAATAAAAAATATTGATTTACAAGTAAAAACACAGATAATCTGTAATTATTTGACTGTTCATCAAATAGACTATTTTTTCCATATTCAGAAAATTAATTACAACACACATTATTTCTTACAAAAGTGATTTAAAAAAATATTATGAATGTATTGGCCATTTATAAATTTCTCATTTTTGAGATGATCAATTTTTGTTTATACAAATTTTCAGTTTTCACTGTCGATTTGACGTGATGCCGAAATGTACCGCTGCCTTATGTTTTCCTAAAGTGGGCCAACATATTCGAAATATATTTGTAAATTACTTTTGTAAAAAATAACGGGGTATACTTCCGAAAAGCGGTTACCCTAGAGTCTCACCAAAAAAGCGTTTTCCTATCTTTTTTAGGGTGCTAATTACGAATATCACAAGGAAATTCACCGTAAATGACGATAAGGCACCATAATTGACGATTAGATACTGTAAATGAAATCCAAACCACATTGAAAATGTCAAATTTCGGTAACACTCAAATCATATCTGGAACGCGTTTTCCTATCTTTTTTGGGGTGCTCATTACGAATATCATAAGGAAATTCACCGCAATTGACGATTGGGTACCGTAATTGACGATTAGATGCTGTAAATGAAATCAAGCCACTCTAAAAATGTCAAATTTCGGTAACACTGAAATCATATCTGGAACGCGTTTTCCTATCTTTTTTGCGGTGCTGATTACGAATAGCATAAGAAAATTCACCGCAAATGACAATTAGGCACCGTAATTAACGATTAGATGTTGTAAATGACGTCAAGACCACTTTAAAAATGTCAAATTTCGGTAATATTTAAATCACATCTCAAACGAGTTTATGTACGTGTTGGTAATTATATCGAATAATGTACACCTCACCGATCAGCCTGAAAATTAAATATGTTATAGTCGTGATCATCCTGAACAAGTATATTATTGTTGGGTGCGGAAATCATTTCTAAAGTGGGTTTTTGATGTTAAAAAAAAAAATTTATTTTTTGTAATATTTTTTAACTATATATAGGTACAGAAAGAATATAGTACAAAAAAACACGTTGATATATGTGTGGCAGACAGTATATTCTTGTTGTTCATTAATATATCGTCAAGTATTATATGTAAATATGCCTCATAGTAACATTCTAGTATTTCCTCAAATTATTTTTTATTGGATCATAAATAGCAATTCAAAATATGACTCAGTTTGTTTACATTCACATTTAGTTATTTCTCGACGATTGATTGTAATTATTTTTTAAATTTATAAACAAATGTAAATATACATATTTGGTGCATTATTAAAGCATACAGTACAGAAAAACACGATGATATAGTAAAAATGTAGTATCAATGTAGCCATATTTACGTACACTGTTTGATATAATAATGAACAACACGAATATACTGTCTGCCACACATGTATCATAATACATTATATATCATGTTTTTCTGTACTATATTTATTCTGCACTTATAGTTAAAAAATATAAAAAAAAACAAATTTTTTTTTTAACATTTAAAAACCACTTTAGAAATTATTTCCGCGCCCGACATATATATATATATATATATATATATATTCTTATTCAGGATGATCCGCACTGCAACATATTTAGTTTGCAGGCTGATCGGTCAGGGGTACATTATTCGATATAATTACCAACACGTACATAAACGCGTTTTAGATGTGATTTCATTATTACTGAAATGTTACATCTTTACGTAGTTTTGACATCATTTACGGCGTCTAATCGTCATTTATGGTGCCCCATCATCATTTCTGGAGAATTTCATCATGATATTCGTAATTAGCAACCGAAAAGACATACGAAAACGCGTTCTAGATATTATATCAGTGTAGGCGAAATTCGACATTTTTTACGTGGTTTTGACGTTATTTAAAACATCTGATCGTCAATTACGGTGCCTAATCGTCATTTGCGGTGAATTTCCGTATGATATTCGTAATCAGTACCTCAAAAAAAATAGGAAAACACGTTCTATATGTGAATTTAGGGTAACCGCTTTTCGGAAGTGCAGCCAAATAACGTGTATTTTGATGTATTTTCTAATATGGGAATACAAAATTTGAATGAATCATCAAAAAAATTCAGACTGTATGTATCCTTACTTATCAATAAATATTTTTCTGTTACAGCAAGAAACTTGCGTTAAATAACTAAATATGAAGATATTATCATAATAAAACTTATTATTTCATCACATTATATACGTATTCGTTATTAAAAGCTACTCTATTCAAGTTTCAAGTGTAAGATAAGTCTACTCACGAAACATAATCTCCTTATTTGCTAGTGTGTTAATGATCCCTCACTGCTCCGTATATTACGTGTTCACTCGACGAATGACTAAGTCACACTGTTAACAGAGCGTTTGGTGAGCCGCGCAGCTCATTGCGTAGTATAAAGTGCGCAGCTCAGCTGTAGGTCACTGACCACTGACTCACTCAGCTGACTAAGCTCACAGTTTGATCTAGTCATTCGTCGAGTGAACACGTATTAAACGGATCCGGAGCAGTGGGAAATCAACAACAGAGTAAGAAATTAAGAAGATATATTTTGTGAGTAGACTTATCTTACACTTGAAACTGAAATAAAGTAGTTTTTAATAATGTATACGTATGGAACGTAATTATATTATATAAGTAATAAAGCAACACAATAATAATGTATGTATGGTTAATTCAATAATTTTACTACATAATATATACATGAGTCATTTCACAAAAAATGGGATATTTCTGTGAGTAAAATAGGATTTTCAAAATTTAGTGTTTAGAATTTTGTTTATTATTTTTCCTATTGTATATGAGATCCAAAATAGCTGTAAACTTTTCGGGGGGTGAATACGATTCCCGTGGCTCCGTGCTATACTATATAGGTATAATTGGTTATTAAACAGTAAAGGATAGAAAGATCGTGGGCCACGGGAACCGTAGTCGTGCCCTTTTCGGCCCTGCTCTATTTTCATTTTTAGGAAACCCATGGGCACGAGTTCCGTTTCCGTGGGCACAGGACCGACATAATATAGTACAGAAGCACCTTGCGGGTGTGTGGCTACTGGTGTGCCCACGAAAACGGAACTCTCCCCAACCGGCATGTTAATGTAAATGGGATTTTAAAAAAACTTCAACAAAGCATTATGGTACTTTTTTTACGTTTATGAAGCCCTAAATCGGAGTTTTGCAGTGAAACATAGTTTAGTGTATATATCTACCAGGCGCCTTCGTACAATATAGGCAGCTAATTAATAATTTAAAGGTCCTTTAAGATGAGGAGCATTAGGGTCATGGCCGCTTATTTCAGTCAGCAGAACTCTCTCACGATGACACACGTACGACTTGCCCTTAAAAAAATATCAAGGCAAGTCTTAACTTGATGTTGTGTTAGGGGTAAAAAAAATTAATGCACGCAAGAAGAGGAAGGTGCTCCTGGACAAGCAGGGGTGTGTGAGTCAAGCTTTTTCCATACGCTAAGACGCCATCAGTTTTTTTTTAATTCTCAAGGGGATTGATGAAAGTCCAAGAGTCCGTCTCGTTCCCTATACCGAGATCGTAGATCGGATTCCCAAAAAGATTTTGTGTATTAAATACGTAAAATGCATAAGATATAGAGGTTTGCAAAACCATTTTTCGATTTTTAAAAAACGGTTTTTTGCTATTTTTTGGATAAAAAAATTCCAAAGTGATTTTTGAAACAGTTACATATTATAGGTCATAAATATGCCTATTTAAATTTAAAATTATTCTGACTTGTTATTTTATTCTTTGTTTATTAACGTTGTATTGTGATTTTTTTTTAATTAGCCATTTTTTAGGAACCCGTCGGACGATTTTAATCATTTACGACTCGTTCTGTTCGTTTTATTACTCTTATAGTGGCCCGAAAACAAATATGTAATTTTCTACATTATTAAGGTTTCCGCTTCGTTTATACTTTTTGTTTCGTATCCTCTTTCATATATATGGGTGAAAATGTGAACATTCGGTTGTGAGGAGTGGACAGTCACCGATTCTTGGACTATGATTGTTTAATTGAAATCCGGAGACTCAGTGTCTGTTAACTGCACCATATTATTGCTCGTACTTTTATTCATGAATTTTCAAAAAATCCTCTCTTCTCATCTTATTTTACCAACCAGCTATCATATTTATTTGACTAACAAATTAATTTGATCATATGATTTTTCAAACTCTGACTTTAAGCATCCCTGTTCCCATCACAATCGTGCATCCCCATATATTTCCATGTTCACTCTCCATATGGGCCCCGATTCCCAAGTTTTTCAATCCGTCCAACCCTCCCCGGTATCAAGTAAGAGTTCTCCAGACAATGGAGCACAGAGATCGAGAGCGAAGAACCAGCCCCGCTCCCGATATTACCATACCGACCGCGTATAGCTCAGGGTCGCGGTCAGCGGGCCAGCAGCAGCAGCAGCAGCAGCGGAGGCGCCTCTTCCGCCACACTCGTCCCGATCTATTTTCGGGCACGCGAGTATTAGGAGGGAACGGTATACGCACGCACCCGTGCATATACGGAAATAATAGAGCCTCCCTCGGCCCATTCTTCGCGGACGGACAGTGAGGAGGGGGGGGGGGGGGGGGGGGGGGCCCGCGCCCGCGG
>JAPYYV010010314.1:0-19680 GCA_030522625.1 Copidosoma aretas
TTTTAGGTATACCTCCCGTTTGAGAGGAGGAAGGAAAAAAAACCATTCCCCCTTTGGCTCACTTTAGCGGCGAAGGCCGGCTCTTTGTTGTCGGACAATAATATTATTTTCGCGCAATTAGCCCGTATCGGTTGGATTCGAGTCAACAAACTCCGCCAATGCCGATCCACGCGAGTCCATCGTATACCGACGTGCCGAGGGTGATGTAAAAATACTACAGTAGGCCAGTGTGCGATTTTTGCATTGTACTTGCCCGCTCGGCGTATAAAAGTCGAGGTGTCACGCGATACCTCGTATATACAAGTATTGTAGGCGTGTACAGCCAGAGAACAAAAACAAATGTCCAGAGCTCGCGTGTGATAACAGATCCGCGACACCTCGTGCAGTTACTCTGTGCAGGTGATGGTTGTTGTACAACGCCCCCATACTTTGGAACATGTATTATTATTATTATTATTATTATTATTATTACAACGTTGCGCATCGGCTAATTGCATCATTAATTGAAAATGAATGACTTACGGTGGCACGGAAAAATATCGTACAATCATAATGACTTCTCACAATGGAGGAAAAAAAGGAATTGATGCTCGCGGCTACTCGTCCTTTGTTCGAGTGAAAACTTGTTTCATCATCCCGAGAATGGTTGTAGCCCCCCGCGCAGCAATAATTCACGGTGCAATAAAATTATGTACACGCACGTGTCTGACGGGAGATAACAAACAAAAACTGAACCAACACGTGTTATTAGTATTATAAACAGCCATCTGTATACGAGGAGGATGATCATGATAATTCAGCGCAATTCATGCAAGGCCGCGCGCAATGACAAGCCGTGCTCGTGCGTTTTGAGTTATTGGCAGTAAGTTTTGTAAGTAGTTCCTTATTTCTGTACGGGCTGTGCCGTTTTATGGGTTTGAAAGAAGAAACAGTAGCCCATAAAACAACGGCACGATATTCTGCTATGTCTTCATAACGCATTCGGGAGCAGCGGCAGCTCCGATTTCGAAAAAGGAAGCGCAACGACTGCCGAGGGAGTCCTTGACAGAGAGACTGTTGCGCTGCCTGCACACATATACGCGCGCTTTCGTTTTCGACCCTTGAGCTTCTGCGCAGTTTTTTTTTTTTTTTACACTCTCCTCTGCCATAATACGCGCTCGTAAGTCGAACACCGTTCGACACCGCGGGTGCCTTAAATGACTTATTATAGTCTCTTTTTTAACGACGACATTACCCGCGCGCCACGTTCGAAAAGCTTAATTGCAGAGTTGTAAAATTGTTAAAAATACAGATTAGTCGTGCGGAGAAAAATAGTTGCGTTTTTATCCTGGCACACACGGTGCATAATTCTGATCCGAGAACACGGCAGTTTCAGGGGGAAATTCGAAAAATTGATAGCCTCCCGGAGATCTGGAAGAGAAAGTCGCGTGTGCTCGGGTCTGTGCATACGTTGAGTATATAATACGAGCGGCAGATAACAAAACAGGGTATATATATACCCTGCTCGCATGAAAAAGCGCGCGTTGCATAAAATGCCGCCCGATAGTAGCGGATATGGGCATTCTTTTTTTTTTTTTTTCATCTGGCCGCGCACCATAAGCAGATATACTTGTACGTGCACCAATAGAACCTGCCATTGTTGCGGGAGACACAAACAGTTCACACTGCGCATGTGTATATACGTACATACGAGGGCCAACTTCCCAAGCGCTGAAAAACCGCATTGTGTATAACTCGCGTGCGAGCCGCGGGTCCTAATTGTCCCAGCGTACTCGGCCCGCACCGACGACGACGTAACATCACGCGCCACTCGTTCCCCCTTTCTTCCCCGGAAGACCGGCCGATCGAGCCCTCAAAATTAGTCCCGAGCGCGCGATTATCCGCGAGCTCCAGCGGCGCGCCTTTCCCAGCCACCCCCCGAGCCGCGGCCAGCGTTCCATGGTGGCCGCGCGATGGGATCGGGTCGACGTGAGTGCGAGGCGCCACAGTAGCGCGCGCCTGGGATTCCCTCAATGTCGAGACGCATCTCGCGGCGCGTGTGCGCGAGGTACAGGTGTCTCGGCCAAACCGCGCGCTCGTGTATGTTGTACGCGCGCGGAGGAGGGGGGCCGTGGCTCGCGCTGCATTCCACTTTCGTCGAGCGGGTCGGTTGGCGAGTGGGTGTTTGTGAGCCGGGCGGGGGCCGGCTTTTTTGACCACTGCTCGCGGCTCGCCCCTGTTCTAGCGGTTCAGGACAACCCAGCGATTTGTTTTTTTTTCGCACTCAGTGTAACTTCGGCTGCTCGAATGAGATCGATTCATTTGGTAATTTTACGTGTATTACATAGGCGTTGGGAAGTGAAATGGAAAGTATCGCGTTGACCGTAAGTAGTAACGGACATCAGACACGTTCATACGTGTCAATTGTCGTACGGCGGACGAAATGTCATTAATATTTAGGATCCATTGTTGTAAATTCGAGTAGTTGGCAATGCTCCGATACAAATACGTCACCTATCGACAATAGTATACACGACCCATTGTAGAAACATCGTGCATAGATCGATATAAGTATCAACTTGAAGAGAATTTGTATACAGCAGAACAATATCTTATAGAACGACACGGACATACATTTCTATCCCGGCGTGTTTCATTTGCATGCGTATTTAGATTTGTAATCGAAGAAAATGCCAGACCCACTTATGCTACGGCATTAGACTTTTTCCGCGCCAAAGGAGTAACAATCAATTAATAGAGCGTGCAATTGCAGTGATATACACTACTGACTGCGTGTTATAATACGTAATACGCGACACCTATATATGTTCCTGCGCTCAAGGACGTCACCGTTTCTACAATAATATACGTATACCGTACTCGCTTTGATAAATGACATCGCATACGATATGATACACGTCAGCATCACCGGCTGGATGATTGCCACCGGGATTTCGATTTCGCATGAAACATTTATGTTAAACCGTCCAGCAGTCGCGAAAAGTTTTAATGCCACGTGCGAGGTATAAAGACGCTCGCCGTGACTTTCCGCCAGCGTCCGTCAGCCGTGCGCGCGTTTAGCGTTTCTCAATGATAATGAAGCTCGACGCGCTTACTACGTCACTCGTGCCCGCGAATCTACTGCACTGAACCTCACTGCAGGTATACCGCTGATGCACAGTGCGGGATGCTGCAGCGTGACGCCTGCATCCCCCCCCTCTTTTTTCTCTCCTCACGTGAGCGCAATCATCTGTTGTATAACCGCGCGAGCGGAACGTCCGTTAACTCGAAATTGACTATGTATGACTCGGTCTGAACGATCGCCGGGATCCTGCGTCACAGGAGCCGCGCGATACCAAAGGCCCCACAGGCTGTGGCTTCCCCGGTGTGCTAATGCGCGTAATCGATTTTCATTGTCTCGGAAGCCGATCGGTTGCGTGTTCGTGCGGTTCGACGGGTTTTTTTTTTTTCCTCATTCGGGTAATTATCCTCCCGTGGACTGCGATTTTTTAAGTGCAGCAATTTTTTTTTTTTTTTTCCCTTTAAATAAATGTATCGGTAAGATGATCGGAGAGACAAAAGTTTGTGTTTCATTATTCGTGCTGACTCGTATGAGCGAAAACTTTCAGCTGGGAGTCTCTCGAAGATAAAAAACTTTATGGATTTTGTCATTAACCGACGATATTGCAAATTGAATTGAATAACGTTTTCCCATTCAACATTCAAGTTGCACTTATTTTGCACTACGTATTGATCCGTTTGTTGTAACATATTGTGAAGCAACTTGCACTCAATTATTGCAAAATGAAGACTTTTTCCAGCACAGCGAGACTCCTCTAACACCTTATTACATCATAAAACGAGGGAGGCGCACAATTTGATTTACTCGCTCTATATTAATGCAATTTATTGCGTGTAATTGCAGTGTAAAACGAAATAGATTGCAGGCTATGAGCCAAAACAGCTGTAACGCATTGGAAATAAGACCGCGAAGATTTTAATTAATAAGCACGACGTTAATTTATGCATCGACTCCGCGCGCACGTGAAAAAGGCAAAGCTCCTCGTACACCTGTAATAAGGAATCTCGATCACAGGAGCAACGGTCGATTTTAAAGTATTTCGTTCGAAACTCGGGTACTTGCATCATAGGAATTTAAAGTTTTTGTCCCAACCCTACCGAAAGTGCACCACTTCACTGTACTCGCGCCGACACCTGACAAGCCCGAACAGTTGCTGGATGCATGTATTATGCATGCATAGACACGCGTCACACCAGAAAGTGAGCTCGACGTGTTCAATCGAGCATACACATTTTTCACAGGTATCAAATTGAGCAGTACCGCCGTCGTACGAGCCGGTGTGCACGCGCGCGAGCGCCGATCCGCCGACATTGGCACGCAGGAACACAGATCGCCTTTTTCCGCTCGCCACGAGTAAAAAGGATATACGTATCGGCTAGACGCGGGCTCTCCGAATCCTTGGCGGCAGAAAAAAGGCTCTCGACCTTAATTACATCGCCCTCCCCCCTCTACGACCACTGCTGCTGCTGTTGCATCGGTTAGGTGGCTGACGCTGACGTGGACTTTCCCAAAAGCCGGCTGCTCGCCGCTGCGGTGGCGGAAGGTCAAACGGCCGCAATTTCCTATAAATTCAGAAGCTTAAGGCCACCGCCGCTCGCTGAGGCTGGATTTCTTCCTATCGGTTTCCCACGATCTTACGTGTTCGCGCTCTCAGTTGTTACTTTTTTTCTTTTATCGAAATTCGATCGATACGTGCTCGCGGTTTGGTTGATGGAAGGGCCACCTTTCAATTACACGTATACGAGTATATATAGAGACACACACACACACACGAGCCCCTGAATTTTTATCGGCAAACTCGGTTGCGGCACTTATTGTTTCGTATGTACGGTTATCACGAGAACTGACTTGATGTAGAAATCACGATCTCGGATATATGGCTCCTACGTGTATGAAATATCGGGGGTCCGGCCAGCACGTTGTGTTTTCTCGATTTATTGAAATCTATTTTGTGTCTCTATCAGGCACGTAATTTATTTTTTAGCTCGACGGTAGTTTTAAAGATTTTTTTACATTTTTCTACGCTGTTATTTACCTTGCTTTTTTGTTTATTGGTGGTCGGTGAGAGATTGCGATCGATTTTTAATTTATTTTTAGATCAACTTATAACAAATTTTTCCGACAGAAATACTTACTCATTATAAATGACGATACAATCCAGTGTACACACAGTTCAATCACTTTCTTTTATTGGGTACTTGTAAATTAAAAATCACAAATTAGTTCAGGCCACTCCAATTTATTTGCCAAAGATGTCTTGCCTTACCTCAATCGACTGATTCTACTCAATTTTGTCTAACGCCTCTGATGTTCATCGATGGCCCGTCTTACCTCGCTGGACTGTTTCCACTAAGTTATCTCCAATGCCTCAAATGATTGTTGATGGCTCGTCTTACCTAAATCGACTATTTCTACTTAGTGTTGACTAATACCTCTGATGTTTGTCAATGGATCGTCTTTGACGTGCAAATAGGTCATACTTATCTGTCGAATGGAATATAATAGATTAGGTGGCTTGTCTTACCTCGCTGAACTGTTTCCACTAAGTTACCTCTAATGCCTCTAATGATTGTCGATGGCTCGTATTATTTCACTCGACTGTTTCTTCTTAGTTTTGCCTAATAGCTATAATGTTAATCGATGGCTTGTCTTACCCTGCTGGACTATTTCTACTTATTTATGTATATAATGCCTCTGCACCAATCAATGGCTCGTCTTACTTTAACCGACTGTTTCTACTTAGTTTTGACAAATGCCTCTGATGGTCATCGATGGCATGTCTTATCTTGCTTGACTATTTCCACTAAGGTGTCTCTAATACTTCTAATGTTTGTCGATTGCTCGACTCACCTTGCTGGACTGTGTCTACTAACTTATCTCTAATACCTCTAATGATTGTCGATGGCTCGTCTTATTTCAACCGACTGTTTCTACTAAGTTTTTTTTGATACCTCTGATGTTCATTGATAGCTCGTCTTACCTAAACTGACTGTTTCTACTTAGTTTTGACTAATACCTCTAATGTTAATCGATGGCATGTCTTACTCTTTTAAGTTTTCTTCAAATCCTCTTGTGTTTGTCGATGTCGCGCAAAAAGGTCATCTCGGCCGAATATAGTAGAATAGATAGATCGTCTTATTTTACGCGACTGTCTCTACTTAATTGTGCAGCCTAATGTCTCCTACGTTTGTCCATGCTTGTCTTACCTCGTTCTACTGTTTCTACTGAGTTTTGCCGATAGACTCTTCAAGTAAATTACTAAATTAATTAAAATTTTTAATAGTTAACAAACTAAAAAGTAAAAAAATTTTTTTTATTGTATTTGTGATTGATGACAGCGAAGGTCACCAATAGCAAACGTAGTTATAGTTTGGCACCTCCTGCTTATATCAATTATGTATTTATCTTGTTTTAGTTTATAAATGAAATCGTTTACACATAATTTAAAAAAAATATTTTTTTTATAATATTTTAAAATAATGGTTTTTTAATGAATCAATTTTAATTGCGATGCGAACATGCAGCATACTTACTAGTTTTATTTTTATCCATGGCAGTATATTTTGCTCAACAACGAATGATAAATGCGAATGTCTTAATTCGTAGGTATCAGAAATTACAAAGTTCATGTACACGATGTTGCTGCATGTGAAGTTATGTTATAGGCACCATTATAAACTACTATGATACACCTAAGCTATAGTAACAACACAAGAGCTTAGAATTTTTAATTAATTTTTCCGCATAACGGAGTAATTCAATCGAACTTGAAATTCATGTAACAGTTTGTAATTTACTGAATAAAGGGTAATATTTCACGTACCCACACTATAATAAAATGCAATCCTGAAGTGCTTCTCGGGTGAGATAATGAATCACCAGCGTGTGGCAAGTAACTCGATGCCGATAGGTATTACAACGCATAATCGAGTCTGATAAATTGCATTGAAAACCAAGATTGTGAATTTTCGAGATCGTTCCTTTGGAGTGTTTCCCTCGAAAACCCTGCATATTCGAGCTGATCGATAAGGATCATAAAACTCGACGGTCATTCCGTGTGGCGGACGATAGTCAAAGAGAAATTCAGTACAAATCTTGACCTCTACCTTGTACTTTAAAAGTAAAAGCGTTGCACAAGTTAAAATAAAAAAAATTGTAAATAAAGTGCTTGATGACATTTTAATTTAATGATATAGCGCATATTTTTTTGAGACTGTTTCATTGCTTCAAACAACTTTTTTCAATCTCAGCGATACATATGGGCAGAAACACATCTGCCAAAACAATCATTTGCACAAATTCTACTTCCGTCTTAATTATTCTCTAAAAAAAAGCAAGGGAAGAAGAAACAGATCCGAAGGCCTGTTAATACGGCCTCTGTAAAGCTGTAACTTTTGGCTAATTGTGTAGCCGATCGGCTCGTTTCCGTAATAAACTGACAATTAGTGTCGATGAGTCACCAAAATAGCTACCGCTGCCGTTGCCGCTTTTTACGTCCATGAACTAATTTCGAAGCGGAAGCTTAATAATGTCCGCTTCCGCTGATGCGGCGCCACTTTTTCTCTCAACATCTTAATACGGCATACAGATGGTTCGTCCAGTGAATGTGATACCTTAATATTACGTATCTACTGAGGTAGGATTGCTCAAGCTTCATTTCACCACACTAGATAGTGACACTGCAAAGTTTAAGCAAAGACAAAAAATGGCCTCAGCTGCCACTGCACGTCATGCAACGCAATAAAAAAATTATTCATTGTATACACGATAATTATATTCAGCCGTGATTCTTATCGGAAATTATTACTCACTTTGATCTCAGATTATTATAATTTTCTGTATGAAATTATTGTAATAGCATTTTTATCGTTTCGATCGTCGATCCCACAAATATAATAATAAGACGTTGATTCACAAAGAAAAGAACGGTAATTACGACGTAATGACGGCTTGTTTTGAAAAATTAGACGTCATTTTTTTTTCAACAAGTCCACAATCATCGTGATCGGTGATTAATTACCGTTTCAATTTTATCACCCACGACTACTCGTTTCCAGTGAAATATGTGATTTTTTTTTTACTTTTCATGTGAACTTTACGACCAGAATTACAAGGTATGGTAGTAAAATAACTAGTTACTCTCTTAAAAATAGAATTTCCTGTAAAATAAGTACCTGTCTGGGGCAAAGTGAATGCCAGTTCACCTGTCACACGAGACGCTTGGCAACGAAATGCACTCGTGAAGTGCACGTTGGATTAGCCTTTGTTTTCTTAATACGTTTGGCCTTATTTCTAAAAAAAAAAAAAAATATGTATACATATAACAGTCGTTCACAGCATATTATGTATCCCTAATCGATTCAAATACCTGAATATTACTTATTTGCATTAATTTTCTGTCACATTCAACTACAGATCAGCATGGCTCATGGATATTTGATGTATTTATTATTATATGCAAAGTAAATACATCGATCCTGCGGGCGAAACGTCGAGGTGGAAAATTTCAAAGCTGAGAAAGTGCAAATCTCGTTGAACTTATTGCCTCAAGGGGTTTCTCTCCGTCGATAGCGAACTATATATTACGTATGCGGTCGATTAAAACTCTGTATCGATCACTACAAGGAAATATATAAGTTATTTGACTTCCCCGTGCACTAAACGGGCCGCGAGCTCAAAGTCCATTCTCGTAATGCGATCTCGGCGGACTTGATATTTTTTTCGCTAATGACCGTATCACGAAATCTGAAAGTGCACACTGGTATTATTACTCCGATAGTTGTATATTATTATTACATACATCCTCGTTTGGATTATATACGTGTGTAACAGGTATACAGGTACAGTGAGTGTGCAATATGCTTCATCGATCTTATCTGTCATGGAATGCAAAGTAGAGTGAGGCCCGTGATTTTGAGACAAGCTACAGCTGTTATTCAATCGCTGATGTATTGAATTCTGATCGAGATTTTCTAAAAAATACGCCGGTTCAAAATAATCAGCCCATGTAATTAGCTTGGGTCCCAACAAGTAGGTGACGAGTGGAAATTTTATGCATCGAAAACCAAAATTGGCGGTCGAGCGTTTTTAATGCCAAAGCAATCGTTGATTTTCCGAATTGCTTTTGTTTGTATGCTTGTGAAGTTTATAGTTGCAATTATAATGCAAAGCAGTGCATTGCATGCATGAATAACTTATTTTGCAACCAGCGACTTCTACCAGCTAGTCACGGAACTGTTGGAAAAAAGCAAAGAAACAAGATCTTACCGAGCAGAGAGTAGTATGTTGTACGTTTGATTTACCAAGTGGAACCGCGCGGATTTTATCGGCGGAGCCGCGAGCTATGTAGACTCGCCGAGTCGCAGGAAGGTGGCGGCGTTTTCGAAGAGGATATCGCTCTTACCCCGCGCAGCAGCTCATTCATCCTCCGAATTCGCTACGACAGCCAATCAGTGCGATTTATATTTTAAAACATCCTTGTGCATCAAAAGGAAAATTCCATCAGCTCTGTTATTGCTGGATCAAACGAAAATTCGTCCGATGGAACAATAACATGACAATCGCGCACGATCCTAATCGGCCAAAGCGCTGGAAGCGTCATTCCAAGGTAGCCGATACAATAGCGTTCGTTCCATTTGGACGGCGGCTCTGGAAACGCAAAAATCCGACGGACTCGTACGATTTTCTCCCCCCATCCGAGCAATCGGCTCCCCGAGTATTCTGCCACCGCGCGAAAAGAGGAAGCCCGAACCGTCCCTCCACCCGCGCGCCGACGCTTTCGATCCAAAAACGGCCGCGATCTCTCCGCGATCTCGTTCACGCGCGAGCGAGCCGTTCCCCCCTCCTTCTCCCGCGCGCGCTCGAGCTCGGAGCGGCCCGTCGATGCTGACGAGGGGCGGCGCCGCGACCCGGGGCGCTTCGGGGGCCGCGGATGATTGTGCACAGGCGCGGGCTCGTTGAGCTATCGCCGATCGTCAATCCGGCCGCCGATCTCCGGGGGAGGGCTGGCCCGACGGAAAGCACGGGGCGCGAAAGTCGTGTGCCGAGTTGTTGTTGTTCTTATCGTCTGAAAACAGACGCGCTCTGGCTCCTTACTATTTTTCTCGCGTTGCTCAGCGGGTCTCCGGAGAATACAGGAGTCGCCGACTGCGTGATGTTTTTTTTCTTTTTCCTCGCCTCCCTCGGACACCTCGCGCACAGTCGCGAGTCGCCGTTCAACCATTGAGAAATGCTTATTAGCCTGCTTTTATCGCGTGTTTTGTTAGCTGTGAATCCCACGACAGGTATATGTACGGGGCTGTACGCGCGTTAGCGTTTTACGTTCGCCTGGACGATAAAATTATCACCCGGGATTACGTCAGGCTATTACGAGCGCTAGCAGGCTGAATGTCAAGTGTCTTGCGTTTGGATTGAAATAAGTACTTATGAGTCTTCGGAGTGGACGATTAATTGTTTTTTTTTTTTTATCACCCATTTTACTGCCCGTGACTTGCAATACTGTAATTGGATTGCTGAAAATCAACGGCAAGGGGAAGATTAATTTGTTTTTTGAAGCAAAGGTACCTCTGGAGATTATGTTGTTATTCCTGTCAAATGTAAAAGAGTACGTTAAAGAGCATATCCTTTTTTTTTTTTTACATGAAAAATTAGTAAAAGTAATCGAGTGATCGTGTTTTCCTGATCACACGGTACGGCGAATCATGAGCGGCCCTTACGATAGTTCAATTGTCCATAGCAGCTCAAAGAGAATCAGGGAGTACTTTGGAGCAGCAGCTGTAACGAGATGGCACGTTCACGGAATATCGGTGCAGCGATGAGTATAACGAAATATACGAATGCATGCCTGCACACTCGAGAGTGCGGTATTGCAAATTGCATCGGGCTGTACCGCGTGTGTGCAGTGCAGCACGTTGAACAAGACTGCGATCGAGTGTTCAGCTCTCGGGATGGCGCGACGATGACCGAACCGTTTTCTCACGCTCATTGAATGTACAAGTAGTGCATTATTATGTAAAACGAGCGTTGGCAGGCAGTAAAGAGGAAGGATAAGCGATGGAAGTGGAAGGAGTAGTTGTATACTTGTAAAAGAAGCATGACGTGGTAGTTGGAGACAATACTGTGCAGCTGATGCTGCAGCCTCGATATAATTCTATTATTTTCTGCCCACCATCGCATGATTGAAAGATGCAAAATACTTATAGGTGTATATTAGTCCGACGATAGCTTTTGCAACGAATAACGGTGGCCATGTACCTCAAAAAATTTATTCTAAAAACACACGAGTACAAGTATATATATATATATATATATATATATATATATATATACACGCGCACGCGCGCGCGCGCGCGTCACCTTATCTCGGCCGGCAGATGGATTGTACACGCGCGTAATTGCGAGGCATTGTGTTTGGCTATCGCCACCCGGTCGCGGTTACAACAACCGCGTGTAACGTGTGTATATTGTACACCCGCACGAGCGCGCACATGAGGGTTTTCCGAGCCGAGGACGAGTTTGGGAATCCTCTCGGGCGCGAAAGTGGAGCTTGTAATCGGAACGTGACAAACGCGCGGCTGGTTGTAAAAGTTGTGTACCCCCCCGCTCGCGGCCTGCACTTATCGCCGTGTGTACGTAGATATATACCGGCGGGGAGGATGACTCCGTCGTTGCAGTTGCACAAGCCGCCGCCGCTCATTATCCTTTGCCCCGTGGAGCTCTCAATCAGCCAGATTGATGGAGCACTGCTGGACCGTTCCCTGCCGACGATTATTATTTGCATCACAATGGTCTTGGCACTCGCGCGCGTGGATCCGTACGCGATGCGTGTCCCCCCACGTGATTAATAGCCCTCGGAATTATTTTTAAAATGCATCAGCAGCGCGTTGCGGAAAATACGGAGGATCGATGGTGGGTAAACAGAATGGAAAATTAAGGAATCGAGAAAAACAAAGGCGAACGCGACCGATGAATAGGACTGACGCGTGGAAGAAACAATCTGCAATCTTGGAAGTCAAAATAGCTCTCTCCCTCGTTCAGCGCGTATTTTATCCGTTTATCATTGCGGAGCCGGGCGTCGCGGCCACTTGAACACTATAGAGTCCAATATTAGTTTCGGCCCGCAGTCGCCGAGGGAATACTAATCGACCGCGCGCGGCCGTATAATAAGTGTGCCACGAAACAAATGGTGGACTCTTGCTCGCCCGTAAATATAGTACGGGCGAGCGACGCGAGCAGATGAGACGCAACGCAAGTGCATGTAAATTATGTCCATCGCGTGACTCCTGCGGAGCATCTCCGCATTCGCGACAGCCACCGCGTTGAATCACCCGTAGAGCACACTTAAGTAGATCGCCGATCGATCATCAGCCGCGACGATGAATAAGACGCGGAAGTGATCGGGCTTTGAATAATCACGCCCGCGCCGGTGAATGAGACGCCGATGCGTTCATCAATGGGCGCTCGCCCTGGTCTGCTGTTATCGCCAGTACTTGAGATTCTCTGGTGAATGAAATCGAGACTGCGAATCGCGCGACGAGTGATCGTCATCCGTGCGGCGTCCCGATCGATACTTTCGCTGTCCCGAGCGCAGCCGGCGTTTTTCGTTTGCGCGTAACTCTGTAGCTTTTTCATCAACGCCGGCCTGCTTTTTCCCCCTATCTTCCTTCTACTACCAGCGCCCGCGGCGGAGCCGCTCTTTGCAAACTGAGCGTAATGCTCGGGCGGAAAAAACTGGGCGTTTTCCGGAACCGTTGTCGCTCGAGTGGCGGGAAGTGAAAATCGAGGCCCCGGAAACATCTGTTCTCGGGCCAAGGAGCCACTGCGTTCATCCGAATCGAGCGGTTTCGAGCAAAGTCCAAGCGTCGGGCGTGACCTCTTCTGAAGTTCTCGTTACAATCAAGCAGTATCGTTTGTAATACCCATATGCGAGATCCCGGGAGTCCGGGAAAATTCGAAAGGCCCAGCTGCACCCGCAGAACCCGACAGTTCGACCGGCCCACCGGCTCCGAGAGCCCCGTTCCGTCACAAGGTGTACAACCTTTATCAACCGAACGAGCCGTCGATCCTCGGCGCATCGGCTCGCGGGGAACAATGGACTCGCGCCGCGGCGTTTCGGCGTTTCCACACTTTGGCGCGACTCGGCTCGTACTATTTTTTTTCGCGCACACCTGCGCTTAATAATACACACACACCCGATGTACGCCCGCGAACAAACAAACACGCGCATTCTTACCAAGACGGGAGATACGGCGCTCGCGAGAGAGAGAGAGATATTGCGCAATGGGCCGCCGAGCCGAGACGCGCGCGTAATAGCGTCGTTGTATTATAATGGCTCAAGGTCCGAAGGAGCCGGCGGTGGCGGTCGGCACCTGGCAGGTATACGTATAGAAGCAGGTATCTTGCACGTTGTTGTAAGCATATGTACGTACGTCGTCGAGGACGCGCGACGCGCCACTCCAGATCATCGTGGGACTCGTATGCGTATCCTCCCATCATCGAGCTAGTCCTCCGCGATGGGCGCGGTCTTCTCTTCCCCCGCGTCTCGCGCGGAATGCGGAGCGGCGAGAGGGGAATCCGCGTCACGAGTCTTGCGAGCCACCGGCGGGCATCATCCGAGCCAGGTGTAAATTTAAGCAGCTCCGTCGCAAAACGTCGCAGATCCGAACGATCGGGAGAAGTCCTCCTGGCGTCTTTTTACGCCCGAGTGACTTCTATTGTGATAAAAATCGAGTCGGACGATGATTACCGTTCTACGGGGAAAGAGAAAATAGCGCGCGTCAAACCTCGCTCGCACAACCAGTAACTTGTCCTTTCAACCGTGCGATATTCATCCGTATATACGACTGTACGACGATTAGCAGGCCGAGCGGAAATCGTATGGTCGCGCGATCATTTTGACGGTAGTGTTTTCTCGGGGGGCGAAAGCAAAAACCACAGACTTCTCGAGGGGCTTCCGAAATTTGATTGGACTTCCGATTATAGTGTACCATACAACATACCATTTGGGTAAAACGTATGCACACAACAGTGCGGATGAGCCGAAAATTCGCCGAGACCGTGGCGGGGCACACTACGGGACGAGAAGTGTGTACAGAGGGGAACAAAATAATTGTACGCCCGAGAGACAATGGGCCGAGCCGGTGTCAATCGTCGAATGCATCACGCCGGTGCAGCAGCGACGTCCCCATTCCTCGCTGATTTTCGCAACGGTGAATTCTTCATACTTGTACGGAGAGAAAGAGGGACGTTAATAATCAACTCCTTGGCATGCGTTGTATACGTGCTGGCATCGCGCGCATCGGGCCGACAATGCAGCTCTGCTCTTTTTTCTTCTTTTTTTTTTTTTCCGGCAAACACCGCGATAGGCATCGGCCGCGCGCGCGGGGCCCGATAAAGACGAGACCGCGGTTCCCCGGTGAATGAAATCGCACGCGCGCGCCGACTCGCGGTTAGCGCCAATAAAACGATTCGCCGTCAGAGCCGTCCGCGCCGGCTCCGTGTGAACCGGCTAATTAAATCGAGGTGGTATAATAGGCACATGCACGGACGGTGGATCTACTTACGTACGTATGCCTCTGATGACGGCAATTGAGTGCAATTATGCAGAGAAGCGAGAGAGATGGGAAAAAACGAAGGATCGGCTAAACGATGAATCAGCGCGGCAATTTGCTCGATATGTCATTTCTCCTCCTCGCTTTTTAAAACCCGCCGCTACAAGTGACTCCGCCAGGTTTTTTACGACGAAAACAGGGTTATTCTTTTTTCCACGGCGCGCGACGGCTGGCGAGCGCCTGCTGAAAATAGCCGTCTCGTATGGACAGTGTTGTTGTTGTTTTTGCGCGCTCGGAGGAGGCAATCAATCCGTCGTCTGCCAACGCGATGGAATCGTCCTCCGGACGTTTGTTTACTTTTTTTCATTTCGCGCTCCGTCGTGCAAATCAGTCATTCCGCGTGCTCCATTGAAACGCGCGTCTTTCAAGCCATTATACGCTTTTGTTTTGTTTTTTCTCCATTCGGTAATAACATTGCAGCGACGCTCGTTCGAACTGCATCCTCTATAATTGAAAATTTAAATTCGCGCGTAAATAGCTTTTCACGACTCCAATGCTTACTCCTCGAAAGCACGGGCTGCACCTCCGTATACCGCACGGACAAAGAAAACGCGACGGCCAAGTATTTGCCGATCTGATTAGCCTCGCCCGAGCTGACAAAACATCGCTGCGAGGAGCCGACGACAAGAAAAAAGGGCAGACACTGGCGGTCGTGAGCAAAATCAAACAAGCTGCAGCTCGTTGTACACAGCGCGGAGACATTGAAACTTGCTCGAAACGTGTTTCAGGAAGTCAAGGTCGGGCCAGACGAGACTGCCGAGTAGAGCAAGTGCTTTTACCTGTGCGCGGATTTTCGGAGGCGCGGCGCTATTGCGTCACAGCGAGGAAGAGGGATCCCTTGGGCGCGACAGACGCAACGAGCGGGCCCGATTGACTCGACGATCCGGCAAAACAATCCGAAAAACGCTCTCCCAGTGGGGCGCGCGCTGATCTAGATAAGACGGCCTTGTCTCCATTGTTCGGGGGCCCGAGGATTCCTCCCAATGTCATTGTTTTGACGGTCAAAAACGGAGGCTTGAGAATATTTACACTCGAGAGTCGACAAATTATCCGGTGGATGACAATCTCTTTTCTCCGACTCTGGTGACTTGAAAACAGAACAATCAAACCATACACCCGCACCCGTTCTCAGGATTGAGCTTTAGGACGAATCGCATCGCGCTACCATGGAACAATTGGACTCTGTTATTTTTTTGTAACGTCCATGTACTTTTGGACAATGTACATATATATATATATGCATCCGTATACGGTATGGTACAGGGTGACGGGTGGAAATAAATAAATTAAAAGGAGATCCGTGCAAAGTGTGATTAAAAAACTACAAGGTATACGGAGTCGCAAGCGAAAAAAAAAATGTTTTCTCTCCAGAGTTCCGGCGAAGGTTAGGCGCGCGTTTTGTTTCCGTCGCGAAATCGCGCGCCCGTGCAAGATCGCAACGTAATACTCGTGGCGTACGCACAGTAGGCAGTTCCTCCCCGCGAACGTGGGAACCGCGCGGCGCGTCGCAAGCAAGGAGCGGAGGCCGCCTCGCGCAAACGCGCTTGCCCGCCTCGGGGTTTTTTTTCCCTTCCACAAGCACGCATCGTGCATCTGCTCCGTATTAAAATGGGCTCTCGATTTCCTATGGCCCCGAAAAGGCTTTGGCGTCTACTTTTTTTGCCCGCACGTTGTATTATAGTACACCCAGCTGCTACTGTTTCGCCTCCGTGCGTCGAATTCCGACTTCTCTTCCGCGACTCGCGACTCGACGGCGGGACCTTGGACTAGGCCCACCTGGGAACGAGTATGCCCCGGTTTTTTACCTTCTCCCTGAAAAGGTGCGCGAGATTTATCCAGGAAATCGTACGATCGGAGCGCAATGGGCTCGAGATGTACAAATGTGCGTGAAAAAATTTTGGAACAATCCGGAAGATTCAACAATGCCACGATCGTATGAATCACGGCTCGGCCGCTGAATCATTGAGGTGTTTGGTATGCGGGATGACGTCGTACAATTACATCCATCTCGCATAATTGTCTCGTCAGCGACAAAACAACAAGCGTATTAATTCAATCTCGGTTTGGCTACGATGAATTACGCAGCGGCTTAAATTCAACGTGTCCAGCAGCAACGCGAATGGGTAATGGCGATCCATAGGTCCCTGATGGCTGATCATTATTACCATCGGCCGAGTTGATGGCTCGAGAATCGTCCTCACGAAACCTGCGCGGGTGCGATCGGCTGATTCGATCGATCGCGTGAATTGAATCGAGCTTTACAGAAATCAAGCTTGATGGTAAAAACTCCGTGTACGACTGCCCAATTACATTTTTCGTCGTTCCTCGCTGTCACCACTGACCCAAATCTCACCAAACATCATTCGTCACTCTCTCGTACCCTTGTACGATGTCGTACGTACATAGTCCAAACAACTCGCTCAGGTATATATAGTATATACATATATACATACGTATTACGCTATCGATTATTTCGGCGGCCAAGGCGTCGAGTACGTCCCCAAAAACAACAGCCCCCTCGCTCCACACGAATATACGCGCTTCGGACAGGAGGGGCGCGCGCGCGAGTGCACGCTGATTTCTCGCACAACCTCCTCGACTACGTGTTGTACGCGACGATCGCGATGACAACAGGTGTACACGATACACGCAGTGGTATATTATAGGTACACACGCGCGCCTCCCACTCCCGACCCGCGCGCGACTCCGCGTGGATGACCTCCCGCGTGTCGTTCGTCCCTCCCGTGCGGCGCAGGGGATAAATGTATACGCGCGGGCCCGCCGAGCTTTTAGTTTACGACTCCGTACGCCGGAGCTAACAAGTGCGGCTCGTCTCTGGCGCACCTTCCGCGTGCGCGATATATATATTTGTTGGTGCAGCGCGCGGTGCGGGCCGCCTCTTGTGCTTTTCGTTCGTCCGTCGGACCGCACGGTTGGAGCGAGTTCTTCATTGGTTTGGCATTTTACGTCAACAAGATTTCAATTCGACCCTCGCCGGATCTGTAGTACAAAGTGCGTCGCCGGTTTTGTGGCTGCTGGTTTCCTCGACGAATCTACGGAAGCAGTGCGAGAAATTTGGTGCGCCTGTGCAGGAAGCTTTCGGGACGGAGGTGGGGGTGGTGCGCGGGCCGGTCCTCGCGGCTTTCGTCGTTCGCCGGAGAATCATGCGCTCGGTAAGCAATTTGGCGGCGATATTGGCGATCGATTCGAGAAATATTGAAAATACCACTGGAATGTCAAAAGTGCGATTGCTGTTAAAAACAACCATAGACCGGCAACGCCGGGTATCGCGACCTGCACCCCCGGACGCATAATACCCCCCCCCCCCCCCTGCTATACACGAAGCATGAGTTGTATCACGAGAAACGTGGAAATGACGCGACCAAGCAGAGTGCACCGATTTAACCCACGCTCGAGCATCCAAGAGAAAGGAACTCTGCTGATTTAACACAAAGGAAAAAAAAAAAAAAAAAAAAGGGCGGAGCCGTAGGAGTACAGAACAGCGTACTTATAATACATGACGCGTATTAGAAAACCCATGGACTCCATCCTCGCGCGGATAGGCGAATGATCGTACGTAACGCGTCGCGGCCTCGCACAAGTTGTTCGCGCGGATCTGTACACGGCGACGAGGTTGGAGTGTATCCAGAGGACGCGAGAACCGTTCTATGCCGTGTATGCATACATATATCTCTGTACATATACACGCAGCCGCGAGGATAATGCATCTTGTTGTGCACGGAAAGTCGCTGGTGCGTAAAACACGTACGCGGAGTACCTGCCGTATGCACTTATGATAGACCCTCTCGTGCGCTCTGCGCTCTCGCTTCACTAGATTTCACGTGACGGCGGCCGTCGTGTACGAGTACAACTTATTATATCCGCAGGCGTACTTATATCTCGCCGACATTGTATATTCGTGACAAAAAAAAAAAAAAAAAAAAAGGCAAAAAAGTCGCGTATTATAGTATTGTTATATATTGTACCTCCTGCACGCAACTTATCTGCGTTTCTTTGTACAACGTATATTATTCGTGTATGCAGGGATGTATATATACACCGATATGAGGCCAATTGCTCGGGCACGATATATATACACTCCTCGTTGTACAAGGCTCGTCTTTTTGCGTTTCGAGATCTGTCCAACGGCTACTATAGCCAAGGCTCAAGGCCCCAAAAGTACGAAATGACGTTGCACGAGTGATTTACTCTGGAAAATCCACAGGACGACACAAGGATATTATCATCATCATCGGACGACGAATTCGCGCTTCGCGTTATTCAACGGCTGCATTCGTCACGTTTTCCCGCGCTGCTCTCGGAAGACACTGCGCCGCGATTATTCTTGCGCCACTCGCTAATGCTTCGTTTGAATGCAGAGTGCTCGTTTAGCTTTTTATGGCCTTTTTTTTTTTTTTTTTTTTTTTCAATTTCCAAGTTTGCATCTCTTCTCTTCCTACGCTTTACATTAATTTTGTTTTCTAGTTTTTTTCCCGCGCGCATGTACTTTTTTCTTTGTACCAAGCTTGCATCACTGCTCGTCCAACGCGTGACATTAATATTGTTTTCGAGTTGTTGACCCGCGCGCAGGTACTTTTTTCGTAGCTCATCCTTTGCCGGCAAGTTGCTGCAACAGAAATTGATTACCGAATCGCATCATTGTATCTGCAAGACGATTTTTCGAAGAAACAGTGCGGTGTAAGCGGAAGCAGGAAGCTTTTTCATCGTGTCGAGAGTCGACGCTATTGAATACGTGATCGATAACGAGCACGGCTGACCGGAAGTACAAGTAAATCCACGGGGGGGGGGATGAGCTTGTCATTTTTTCGCCCTGCGCGCACAATATTTCGTGTGCCCACAACCGCTCCACCACTTTTTTTTTCCGTCGACAACCACCACCACCGATGACTCGACGCCGACGAACCCCCTATCGCACAGTGCCCATCGAAAAAATAATTGTCATCGGGGAAAGGGCTCGGGCGTACGTGTTTTTCGTGTTCTGTTTTCGTC
>JAPYYV010010315.1:0-11396 GCA_030522625.1 Copidosoma aretas
GGGCAAAAGATAAACGAGTGGTAAACAAACAAAGGTGGCAGCGCGTGGTCGGGGGTATAGATATAGTACGTATTTCTTCAATTTCTTGGTTATGAGCGCCGACCTCTACGGCGTTCCTATGCTTTTTCTATACCTATAGATATCAATTTGACCACGCACTGTCGTCTTTGTTTGATAACCACTCGTTCATCTTTTGCCCTCCCAACTTAAAAATTTAAGGTATTGTAGTTTAAGACTTGCTCTTTCAAATGTTGAAAGAAAAAAAAATTTTTTTAAATGCTTTTTTCCTCAATAAGGCTTAGCACTTCAATTGTGATTTTCTCTGGGAAAAAAAAGTTTAATCCAAATACCGATTGCACCATTAGAAAAAGCAGATCAAAATCTATCGACTTATATGTTTGAATATTTTTTTTAGTGACTTATCTTCATCTGTTAGCGAGTTGAGCAGAGCGTGTTCTACTGAAAAAACGTGCTGCAAGCGCCGCGCCGGGTGGCTGGTTCCGCGTGGACGTGCTCATATGTATATATATACATATATATTTCTATAAACACGCTAGCCATACGACATACGTTTGGATAATGATGTACTAACTCTTGCTCCCTTTACGTACTATCTCCGCTTCTGCTTTTTGCTTCCCTATTTTCAATAGCTCTTTATGTCTTTAGTCCGAAAGGAATCTTTAGTTCATCCGTATCTTACTTCCTACTACTCAATTATTCCTCGCTTGTATCTCAGAAGCTGCTTTTTTTATTTGTTCCTTAAATTACCAGTTTTTTCTTAAAACCGTTGCTTGACTGCCTCTAAAGTCACTTTTTTCTTCCCTGTGGCCATGTGGCAAATTCATGTAATGACACAGTAATAGCGAATAATACACTGTATATATACAAACAATCTTCACTAGTACGCCATAAGTGCACCCCCGTCCACACACCCATACTACACATACGTACAGACACTGAAAACATACTTTATTCTGACACTTTACATACAAACTTTACACGCACTACACACAGACATTCCCCATAGGCATACGACAGACGTAATACACATACACATACATGATCATCATGATCATGATGATGATGATATTAATGATTCTGAAAAAACAAACACTTCTTACAAACACACACACATATACTTAACCCGCACACACTACAGTAGCTCACTAACAAATGATGTATACATACTTATAATTGTATATATAGATAAGTACATCGTACAACCTTAGATGGCCTCGTGAAACAATGCTGTTTTAAGGGACAATATCACAAGCAAATAAATTTTTACACGTAGCGGCTTCTAAGACTTTTCATTGACGCATACAATGCTACCAGAATCCAAAGTTTCATAGAGTTTGACCATGGGCCATTTTTCGTAATATTCTGGCCAGAATCTTTCATGAATTGTTTGCTCAAAAACTATGCATTTAAACAATAATTTACAATAGACATTTTCTTATAGGATTCTATGCTGCGTATGAAAAAAGTAGATGGCTAGATTCGAATAATTTTGATTGATGGTCTGCCTTAATGGATCCATTTAAAGTAAATAAATTTTAATTTAAGATTTTGAGTCAGCACTCCTGAATAACTTCGGAACTTTTTTTTCATAAAAAAAATTTCAATTGTGTAAGAAAAAAAGCCATAACACGGTTCTTTCAACCTTGAGTTCCATCTAGTGCCAAAATTTGCATCATGCTTATTCCTAACCGAAAATTCTATGAAAAAAGTTTTTAAAATCTTTAAAAAAACTAAATTAATGTTTAGAAAAACGATATAGCCTAACCAAAAAAATTATTTTAACGCTCTAACCTTGAAATGAAGGCTTAAACTAGCGTCATGATTTGCATGATATACTTTAACATTTCTGCGACAAAAATACACAAAATATGTACTTTCTTTCCTTTTCTTTTGTTTCTTTTTAAGCTATGAAATTCGCATATTTGGACCTTAAACGGAAACTTAGATTTTTGAGTCGCCACTACTGCTCTTTACGTGACTCTAAGACCATTTTTATTTGTGGTAAGTTCTAGTCCCACCAAGTACAAGCGATGACCACTCTTTTTAACCAAAAACGATTTTTGACTGTACGGTTTGACGTGAAATGCCCTAAATATCTACCTATATTATATAGTTATTTGTGTGAAGCATTCCACAAAACCCCCCCACTGCCCACTCACAGCCCCCTCCCCCCTCAACAAAAAAAAAGAAAATTCTATTGTTCTCTCCGTTATTCATATTTAAAATATTTTTGGCCAAACCCCCCACTGCCGAAACACCCGTTCACTGCCCCTCCCATCACCCCTCACTCCCCTCCCACCCTTCACCCTTACATTCTTTTTATAATGTTTTTATAAAATCATTGTAAAATACTATATTACTCCTATTTCTAAATCAATAATTTTTTTTATAATGAAATATTGCATAATCTTCCAATACACATATGCTGTTTACTATATTAGTATTCAAACAATTTATACATCAAACTTTCTAAAACATCAAGTTAGTTTGATAAATAATCATCGTTCAGTTTAAAAACACGTATTGAAAACATTTTAAAGTACATTTTATACAACATGATTTTTATCTTAATTCTTTTACACAGCCTAGGAAAAGAAAAGGACTTGACTTATACAATTAATGAATAGGTACATCTTTTTGTAATTGTTCATACTCAATAGTACAATTATAAATTATTTCATCAATTTTATATCAATTCATTTGTAAGTATAAAGTTCTTGGTGGCATTAGCTTTTGTTTTGTTAAAAGAGCTTTTCGGATCAAATAATTATTTAAGGTGGGATAAAGATCACTGAAAAATAGTATAGGTTTATTATTATAATTACACAGGTATCGGAGGAACTAAAAAAGATGGAATGAAAAGAGAAAGAATATTGGAATAGATAAATAAGATTTTAGAATAATTAAGCAAAGAAATTTATGCAACGGGTAAACTTAAAGACTGGTTAAAAAAAAGAAAGGTAGTACAAAAGTCTAATTAAATACTGGAAAAAAAGGTTTAAAGAGATTACCAGAGATAGAAAAATTAAAAATTTGATGAAAAATGAGTAAAGTCTTGGACAGCAAAAATTTAATTTAGTTTTCAAAAGCGATTGAAAATTTTCACCAGAAAAAATGGATGCAAATAATTGAAAAGGCATAAAAGGATCATTTTTAAATGTGTTATTAGATAACAATGAGGCATCTTATAGGGAAATCAAAAAAAGACGTTTTGAAATCTTGATTTATTTCCGTATCTCCGATACGAGTTTTTATTTTTGTTCCAACATCAATCTTGATTTATCCTTGTTATTTACTTAATATATACCTTATTGTTCATTGATACGTCTTCTTTACGGTGTTTGCTTGCTTACCTCATAAGTATTTATTTAACATGGTAGCAAAGCGCGGTTTAAGTATTTCTGATCTTGTATGTGCCTTTTGGGGGGCCGTGACCCATTAATAAAGTGGCACGTGCATGAAAAAGTATGGAAAAGTTTTCACGAGTAAGAATTTTAATCCAACGGTAAGAAGTTTAAGACAAGTTTTTGTGGAAGTAATAAAAGATTTATTGATTTTTGTAAGGTATATTTCTCTTAACAAGGGGAAGCTAGAAAAAAAGAAGCCAAGATAGCCGATAATTTGAGAATTTAAGTGTATGATGGAAATGATTGTCACTATTGAAAAAGGAGAATTTTGTGAATTCGAAATTGATAAAACATGACGTAGTAGCAACGAGAGGAAGAGCAACGACAGACTGTGAAGAAGATTAGGTTAAAAAGGATTTAAAAGCATATAATGTGATACACAATAGAATTTTAAACGACCAGCTACAATTTGTGAAGGACAAAGAGACGACGTATGAGATCATAAAAAAGGTGGACGAGATGTATTTGAAAAAGTCTGCTGCCCTGCAAATTTGCGTACAAAATAAATTGGGAAAATTTATATTAAAAGACTTTGAAAATTCTAGTGCTTTTTTCCGAGAGTTCTGGTAATCAATTAATGATTTGAAAGGTGCAGGTGAAAATGTAAGTAAGAAATAAAAACTAAGTTATGTCATTAAAATGCTTCCAAGTTCGTCAAGTTATATTGGTGATTTGATCGATGTGTTGAAAAAATCAGATTAAACAGTAGAATATGTGAAATAAATATGTTCAAATTCAAAGAGAAAGAAAAACGAAGAAAGAAAAGTTCCAGTGCATTCAAGACAGGGAAGAAAGAAGCAAAGCGTGATTTAAATGAGGCAAGACAAGACACTTCCAGGCTTAGTGAACAAACACAAGCACGAGGCTAGGTAAACATTTTTGAAGGCCTAGAAGCGGTGCGCTGCAGCGGAAAGGCGGGCGGCAGTAGCAACAACAGGGGGGCAGCGTGCAACAGCAAGGAGGCACACGTCAGCAACAACGAAATTGTCAGCAACGCGGCGGTGGTGGCGGCCGAGGAAGTGGAAGAGGCTATGGCAAGTATCGTCAGGGTGGGAGCTGGTACCAGCTACAGTGGTATCAAGACCAGGATCAGCGCAGCGAAGGTACAGGTTGTGGTTAACAAAATAATTTTTGTACTAAAGTTGTAAGAGATTTGAAAGAGAGTTCAAATGTTGAGGTCAATAATATTTGCGATAAAAGTATTGAATAGCTATTAGACAGCGGTTGCTCTGATCATATAGTAATTAATGATGAATTTTTGTATAAATGTATTGATCTAAAAGTATCAGTTAACTTAAAAGTAGGAGATGATGGATTTTTGAAAACACTAAAAGTAGGAAATGTTTTAGTAATTTTTAATGATGTACAGCAAGAAGTAAAACTAAAAGATGTTTTATGTGTTAAAGAAGTGGATCAAAATTTGATTAGTTGTAGCAAGGTTACAATCGATAACAAAGTTGTATTAAAAGATAAGACATCTAAAATTATTAATATGTTTGGAGATTTAATTGCAGTTGCACATAAAAAAAATGATATTTCATTGACGGATAGTTATATATTAAAGATATTATCGAATATAATTATTAAATTTGAAAATTAAATGACAGAAAGAAAAAGCTTTATAGAAAATTAGGCCATGTTAATTTTAATTACTTGAGAACAAAGTGTGATAAAAATTTTCTAGAGGGATTACCAGAATCAATCAAATCCGACTATTTTAAAGGATAATTTGTAGTAAAAAAAAAAGGCACAATTTCCCTTTCGAGGATAATAGAAAAAGAGCAAAGGAAGTTTGATATATAATTGTTGGAAGTTTTAGATATTACAACGGAATATAGTGAAGATATTATTTTTTGACTTTTATACATGATTATAGCAAAATAATTCAATTTTTATGATCAAGTCAACGATGAGGTTTATAATTGTCTTACTGATTATATTAATACGATGGAAATTTAACTGAAAAGACTGTTTTTAATTTTGCTAAGGAAACCGAAATTTTGATTAATCCGTGCCCACCGTATGTTCATGAGTTGAATGGGACGGCTGAAAAATATAACAGAGTTATATTGAAAACGTCACGATGCTTACTACAGAAGCTTATGTACCGAGAATGTATTAGCCAGAAGAAGTTAAACAGCTACTTATTTAATAAAAAATTCATTTAAAATTAAGGAGAGAAAAGTACAATTTCTTACGAGATAATGTATGGTAAGTAGCCCTGTACTAAAAATCTACGTTTGTATGGAAGTAAAGTTATTGTAAGAATACCAGAACAAAAGAGACAATCTAAATAGGATCATAAGGCTGAGATAGAAATTTCATTAGTTTATAAAACGTAGGATAGAAAGTTTTATTAAATGGTAAGATAATAGTGACCAGATCTGTTGACATAATTAAGGAAGATATTAGGATGGTTGGATCTCAAATGAATGACAATCGAATTAAAAATGCAAATAAGTTAGAAAATAAAAATCGAATTGATAAATTGAATAGAAACGAGCAAGGATATGAAAATAAGTCAGATACAATAAATGGTAACGAAAACGTTGAGTTAAGACGTTCCAAAAGGAATTTAAAAAAACCTGCGAGATATGAGGATAAAAATTTTGTATGTGTTAACTATAAATGCGGAAAACCCAGTAAGTCATGATGAGACAGTGAATTCGTATAATTTTAAAGATCGGAAAAAGGCGATTAACCGAAAAATGTCTTGTTTGATTAAGAATGATACTTGGAGGATAGTTAAAAAACCAGATAATAAAAAAGTTTTAGACGTAAAATGGGTTTATACGAAAAGAAATGATAATGTTCATAAAGCAAGATTAGTTGTAATAGGATTTTAGCAAAATGAAATCGTTGAGACTATATATTCGTCATTTGCTAAAATGCAAGAATCAAACATTTTATTGGCATACTGTTGCCAAAATAAGATAATTATTGAGCAGATAGATGCAAAAACAGCCTTTTTAAATAGACAAGTAAAATCTTAGATTTATGTTAAAGAACCGCGAGGCTATAAAGATATTACCGAAAAAATTTTAAAATTAAATGAAGCAATGTATGGTTTGAGAGAAAGTACAAGGTTGTAGTATGAATGTTTCGATACGTACATTAAGGGGTTAAGATTTGTAAGAAACAACAACGACTGATGTTTGTATAGTTTGACTTATAAGAATGACACCTTCTATTTAATTCTATTTGTAGATGTTTTCTTGATTAGTGGTAAAAATAAAACTGAAGTAGATTATATTAAAGGCTTGATGTAGAAATATTTCAGATAAAATATGTAAGAGAGATAAGAACTTATTTCGGTATAAATATTGATTACAATTATAGAAGGGGAATAATGACATTTCATCGAAAAAAGTATATTAAAACATTGGCAAAGAAGTATAATATAGAAAATTTAAAATTGTATGGGGTTCCAGTGGAACAAAATTTTAAACAAGAACCAGCGCAATTAGCATGCAAAGGGATTGAGTTTAGAAACTTGATTGAAACCTTGGTGTATATAAGTTCAGGGACAAGACCTGATACTAATTTTTGCGTAAATTATCAAAGTAGATTTCAAAATTATTATGACAAAAAACATTTTAAATATGATTTAAAAATTTTGAAATAATTTTTTTTGAAAAAAAGATTTAAAATCAGTTTATGAAAAAATGAATTGTGGTGATCTCATTAGTTGCTATGCCGATGCTGATTCGGCTGGTGATGTAGTTAAAGGAAAATCTACGACAGGTTACATTTTAAGATTATACGGAATTGCAATAATTTAGAAATCGAGAAAACAAATAAGTGCTACTAAATCATTAACTGAGGCTGAGTATGTTGCGTTATCTCAGAGTGAAGGTGAACTAAATGTGATTAGGAACATTTTAGGTGATTTCAAAAATTAGTTTAAAGAACCCATTATTATTCATGAAAATAGAAATGGTGCTATAAGTGTTGCAAAGTACGGTAATTATACGAAAAAATTCTAAATACATTGAACTGCATTATTATTTTGTAAATGAGAGTTCTGTAGAAAATTAATTTGATATAGTAAAAGTTACTTCGAATGAAAATGTCGCGGATATTCCGACAAAGCTATAAGGACGTAATAAGTTTAAAAAATTCAGAGAAATGTTGAATGTAATATAAATTTAAGGAGGTGTGTTAGAAAATAGGTAAGATCATATGGGTTGTGTAACTAGCGACATCTACTGTATAGTGTAGGGACGATGAGAGCATGTAGTCATATGTATGCGTATAATAATACAGATTGAATATGGATGTAGCCAGGCACGCACGCTATCGTCAGCTATCCCTTAGTCATCTGTATTTATCCTTGTTATTTTGTGTAAATATACTTTATTGTTTATTGATACGTCTTCTTCACTGTTTTTTTTATCTAACCTCATAAGTATTTATGAAACAGATCGAATAAGTTTGCTAGTACAGGAGAACGACTGAGTGATGAAAAAAAAGTAGAATAAAATAGATACCGATTTACAAAAATATTGTTAGGATTAAAAGCAAGCACACTAGAATATGCATGTAAATCAAACGTGCCAGGGTTGCCATTAAGTAGACATACACGACAGGTAGGATAGTAACATTTTCCGCAGTTCAACAATAGATAGAAGCAAGTAGCTGCACGTATGAACGATGGGAAAATTGATGAAATTAATTAATAAAAATCCTACTAAATAGGGCAAAGCAGATAATGTAGGATATAAAAACTTAGAGGATGGAAAAACGATAGGAATTATCACAATGGCAACCGAGAAGAATTAGCTGGAGAAAATAAAAGAGAATTTTACACGGGGTGGGAAGACTTTTATTAATCTAAAAATAGAAAAATAATTCTATGTTAATTGACGAATATTGTCAAGGGATAAATCAGAGACCGGAGAGAGCTAAAAATTAGAAAAAGGAAAACTTAGCAGGTCATTTTGAAGGAAAGCAGTATAGTCTGAGATATAAGACTATAGGAAAAACGTAAAAAAAGAGGTTTTAAATGATAAAATGTAGGGCCCGCAATAGATAGAAGAAAATATTTTTACAGATAGAGGCCAGATAAACAGGAAAAGTAAAAATAAGGTAAGTAAAAATTATATAATTAAAAGATTATGCATGGATATGCAAAAGAGAGCTATACCCATAAGTCAAGAAAATAGGTAGATAATACATAAAAGCATATGAGACTATTCGAATAAATAAATAAATAAGGAACCTGACAGCAAAGCTTGAACGTGGCATTACATCTTTTGCCTTAGACATATAAAAAGCAAGTCAAAGTGGGAAGTTAGTGTGACACGTTCCTTTGTTAATATATATATATGTATATGTATATATATATATTTATTAGTTTTCAACCAATTAGGTTTAAAAAACGGTCTTAGTATAGTGATTAATACAAACAAAAAAAGAAAACATTTTTCTTAAACCAACATTTTTAGAATACTTTACATAGTTTACATGATTTCGCATCCTTACATTATATTTAACTAATTATATAGTCTTCTGTCCTATAACAATAATCAATTTGTCTTACTCACTACTGCTACATACACACATCAATTCAACGCTTACTACAATTTTCGTACCGCTTTTCATAAAATAGCTCCTCTCCTGCCAGACCTCCCCCCTTTTCACGTTCTGCTACTTTTCTTTCACCCTCCCCTTCTCTCTTCTCCTGTTCCATTTCTTTTGCCTCCCACCCAGACTCCACCCCATTCCCTTGCCTGTCTGCTTCTCAATATTTGGCACCATGACCTTGAAAAATCATATTCTTATCTCATCCATACCAAATACCCTTTATTTTAATCATACCACACTCAGCTTTTACCTCCCACCCCTCATCTATTTGCTTTTTATCCTACCTTGTGATCAGTTCTGGCTTCTTTCTCTCCTTAAAAGACAAATCATTTTCTATGTACATAATCGTTCCTTAAGTACTTATTTCTAATTATATACATGTTATCATCGAAGCAAAAAAACTTAGCAATAAATACCGGTCCAATTACTCTTACACTAAAAATTTTTATTTAAATTTTTAATACATTTTTAAACATATTGTCAACCCACTCTTTAAAATTTCCCGCCCTTAGATTCCCTCCTTTTATAATGATATCATTTACCCTATCTTCTTTATCTTTATCTTGTACCAACCTTTTAATGGCCGAGAAGTCCTTTACTGACAATCGGCTCACCGCACTCGTGCCTGACATCCTACTCGGCAGCAAAGATCTTCCGTTGCTGCGGACGCTTGTTGCCCTTCCTACTGACTTCTCGTCGTCTGAGTCCTTTTTATGCAATCTAGCCATCCAAGCATCCTCCAGCTTTTTCTTCAGCCTTTTTAATGTGCACACTGCCCACAACTTCCTCTCCTCAATATTGACTACTTTCTTTTACAACCTAACCATGTTTTGTTTTAACCTCTGTATCTCTTCTGTGTAACTTTGCTCCGTTCTCTTAAACTTCTCTCTCTCATGTCTGCATTTCTAAATTCTTCTTTCAACTCCGGTTGCATTCCTTTTTCAGCCTCTCTGTCCTCTGTTTTGCCGAGAGCTCCTTTCTTAAAATGCCCTAGATTAGTCTGCCTCCAACTCACAAACTTTTCTCTCTTTCTGTCAGTGTAAAAATCCTTGGTCTTTTCAGCTTCTGCCATTCTCAGTTTCTCATCTCTTTTTTTTCTTCTTGTGTTCTGATTGTAAAGGCTCTAAAGCGGTTTTTAACTGTGCAGCACCATCATGACTTGATGCACGTACGTTTAACAATTTGATCGGGCTTTACCGCTTTGTTGTCACCTTTCATGTGTCTTTATATTTCTCTAGCCTCGGCCCCATTTTAATGGCGACGCTTATACACCTCTCCCGCCTTTTGCAGCTGTACCTATCCAACCTTTCATTGTACCACACTTTTTCCGGCCTCGTAACCGACTCCTTCTCTTATCAGCCTCCTACCTTATTGCTTACTACACTTTCCCATGACTTTATATCTTTTTACCACACTTGATTCACTTACAAACCTACAGAACCCCAACAAAATGCACACACAGCACGGACACTGTTGACGGTAAGTTCATACGCTGCGGCGACCTTCACTCGAGTCACCTATGTTAATATATACATACGTGATTGAGGTTCAACTCTGTTGTATCGATTTCGTATTATACACTTGTAAATACTTATAATTTAAAACGCCTTTTACTTATTCCCTGGTCATTATAAACATTGCTTAAGACGGAAAACTCAGTTCTTGGTGCATAACTATTTATTAGACAAGGTACATCTACATTAGATCAATATTTCGCCACTTGGCTGGTGGCCAAATGAGAATAAATGATATGTGGGTGCCAGGATATTACGTGAAAAGAACAATGATAGCGCTTACAGGAATTGACGCATTATAACACAGTTTTTGCACAAACATAATAGATCTATAAAACTTTAAACATCATGTTTTGTTATAGTAAATAATCATTTAACATTATATTTTACATCATAGTCACCAATTGTTGTCTTTGTATCTGTATATTGTTTTATATTTACTTTTTAAACATATTTTTAATTTTTAATTTTTTTAAATAATCTTTCTACCACGAAGGGTTACTTTTATTTCTAGATGCTGTACATAAAGCTTCAAAATGTATAACAAAGCCTGTGGAAATTCGTAATCTTAACACTATACATTAATGTAATAAAATAAAATAGGAGTGTTGTATTGACTTTAATTCACCATAAATATCTATGATGATTCTATGTGCTATCAAAAAGTGCGTGGGTGCCAGTGCGAGGGGTAGCGGGCAAGGTAGTATAGGGTAGCTGTGTGGGTGGTAATGTGGGGGGCCTACGCTAATAAAGATGCGAGGAGATGATGGTGATCACGGAACGATTGCGGACGTGGGGCAGAGGGGCACATCAAAATTACAAAACAAAATTTTGATCGTAAAACACTGATGAATCTAATGAATTTGTG
>JAPYYV010010316.1:0-11395 GCA_030522625.1 Copidosoma aretas
GCAGCTGCCCCACTCGGGCAGAGATCAGCAGTCCCTCTGTTCGGTAGTGCAGAATTCCTCTAGAGGAGTTCTGCTCTCCCACTTTTCTCTCCGTGTAGTGCTATAAGCTTATTTTAATGTATTTCATTTTCTCAAGAACAAAAATATTGAATTCCACCTTCTTATTACCTGAATAACAATAGTTTTTTAATTGTTTCAGATATTAGTGCTTTTTTCATCTTAGGAGACTTACGTCCTCTTCCTGGTAATATAGTTAGGCTGAAAAAGGAAGAAAAATTGTCAAAGGAAGATCTTTTGAATAGTTTTATTCTCCACGAGCCGGTAAATATTACATGTAAGAGTTTGTTGAGATAATGAACTACTATTTACATTTACAAATACGGCAACGTTACTTTTTAGATACCTAATTCGATATAATTTTTTTCTGAATGTAGGATATATTTGATTTGGATAAAGAAGAATCTCTTACTGTAATAAGTATAAGTCAACAGCAAATATATGATAAAACTTTGGAGTCTGAAGTATTGCCATACATCGTGATTTGTGGTCCGTTAAAAAAAGTGTCGGCGGTTTATATAGTCATTAGATCTAACTTAAAATTCAAGTTAAAGTCAGTGCCTGAGGCAGTTGAGTATTCATACAAATTATATAAAACAATAGGTTCCAGGCACATAAAACATTTTAAAAATATTTATCAGTTTATTGATTGTCATATTTTTGGTTTCAATGAAAATCCTTTATTGTCTGTAACTAAACTTTACCAAAAATTGGCAGTTTTACAAAAGAAGTCTTGTGTTACGATGGACCAAAGCTTTTCGTCTTAAGATATTACATAGAACATACATTTTTTATCGTAATCACTGATATTTAGCAAACAGCGTAAAATAAATTGCTCAAAACTTTCGTCTTAATGGCATTTATGTAGTAAAAATTATTTCAATTTTTTTGTAAAAGAGTTAGCAAATATTTTTCAACGGCATATACATAGCAATACATACATAAAAAACTTAACATTTTTAAAATGTCTCAAAAACTTTATTTAAATGAGATCTCCAAATTATGCTTAAAACTGTACAACAATCAAAATATCTCCCGAAATGCTGTACAGGATATCATAACAATCTTTGATGATTTTAATAACAATCACCTTATTTCGCTGGTAAACTATCATATTGAAAAAGAATTTTTTAAATCAACAGAGAAAACCACTGTTGAAAAAATAAAAAGTATTACTAGTGAATACAAAAACATATTTTCTGATTTTTCCACGGAACACAAAAGATTTTACATGTTTCAAAAAATTTGTGGCTACATACCAACAGAGGAAATTAAAATCGGCACTAGGATTAAAAGATCGGGGTTGAAAGTACGACTAATTGATGTTCATGCTGCTTACGTTCCAGTCAGTAAAACTTTGAAACAATTTTTAGAAATACCAGGTCTCTTTGAATAAATTACAACTTACATCGAGACATTGCAGAACAAAAAAAATGTTGTACGTAATATACTTCAGGCTAATTTGTAGAAAACAAAATATGCTAGCTCAGGAAAGCTATCTCTTCCTCTACTGTTTTTCTTCGATGACTTCGAACCCGGTACTTGTTTAGAAAGTCACTCAGGCGAGCAGAAAATCGGTGGAGGGTATATTTTATGTCCTTTTTTACCGCCTGATCTTGTAGTAAAATTGAATTGTATATTTTTAGCGATCACGTTTTATTCGAAATACAGGAAAGAGTTTGGTAACAAAGCCGTTTTTTCACGCTTAATTCATGATTTAAATATCTTAAGCTCTGAAGGAATCGAAATACCAGTTGATGAAAATACGCAAAAAACAGTTTTTTTCGAATGCATGCTCATAATTGGTGATAATGTCGGAACAAACGAGATATGTGGCTTAGTTACAAGTTTCACAGGTACCCGCTGTTGTAGAATATGTAGAGCTGATTCGGTCCAAATCGCAAATATGAGTACAGAAGATACGAACTTGTTGAGAAACCGAGATAATTACAGTGAAGATGTAAAAAAAGAGAGTCATGTCACGGGTGTCATTGAACCATATGTTTTCAACGAATTAAGAAACTTTCATATAACAGAAAACCGCCATCTCGATTATATGCATGATTTTGCAGAGGGAATTTTGAAATATTCTTTGTCTCGAATTTTAACAAAATTTAATTTGCAATCAAAAACTATTAACCATTGAAACATTTTACAGACGTTTAGAATCGTTTGATTTTGGTAAATTAGAAAGTAATAATAAGCCGTGCAGTATTTCAAAAGAATCTAAAAAAAAAAAAATCAATTTTTCGAGAAAAAATCAAAATTAGAGAATCATCATCCGAAATGATGTGCTTAACTCGATATTTAAGCTTAATCATTGGTGATCTCATACCAGAGGCTAATGAAAATTGGAAGATTTATCTAGTTTTGCGACAAATCATAGGTATACTATCCTCTCCAAGATATGTAGACTCGGACATTTATCAAGTGAGATATCTTATAAAAAAACATAATGACTTATACATTAAGAACTTTGGTCCTTTAGAAGCGAAAATCATGTACCTATGGTGTTAAAAGATGATGGGCCAATCGTACATTTGTGGAGTATGACTGGTGAGAGAAAAAATAAGTTTTTGAAAACTATTGGTGTCAATACTTGTTCCAGAGTAAATTTACCGCTAACTATTTCAATAAAACATCAACTGCACCAATGCTTTTTCCTTAAATACTGCGATCTTATCAATATTGAAATTAAGTATGGAGGTATTGACAAAACAAATGATACGGAAATAAATAAATTCAAACATAATATTAATGGTTCTGATACATATAAATTCGTTATTATAGACGGTAAACATTATTCTCCCGGTACTGTCATTGTTTATGAAATTAACGACGATGGACCTTAATTTTGTATACTTAAAAAAATTTACGGTATCAATCATAATCTTTTTTTTCTCGTAACAAAAGTGCATACCATTCACACCATTATTATGCCTACAAAATTTGTATTAATGATGAAGACACAGGGTTATATGAAGCAAAATTGTTACCAAATGTAGAGCCATGTTTATTAGTTAAGCTGCGTGTAGATTATTATATTACTACAAGATACGACAATTGATTTTTGTATATGTTATTAATTTGTTAATAAGCTAAAATGTATTTTCAATTGGATACAAAACTTCTTTATAAAGTATTTATTAACAGCTCTAATTTTTTTTGCTGATATTATATGTTACACATATATACTCTAAAAAGTGTTTACTATACATAATTGCCATTTTATGTAAACAACAAGAGTGCCCAGCAATTTGATGCTTGCACGCGCTGATGCGTTTATTGGTAAACAGACTGTCGACGTGTGTGTATATACATGTATATCGCTGAAGCCACGAGCCACGAGATTGCACTCAAATAGTGCAACCCGCTGGACTCGCAGAATACCCCCTCCCCGAGCTCGAATAGTCAACGCAGCGCTGGAGTGTATAAGTACTATGATTTGGGCTAGGTGGCGCACGTTTAGTTGAGCTGTACCAGTTTTACGTGCGTATGAACTCACCTAACCCGAGTCCGTGCACTCTTTCAGCACAAAATTTTTTTCCGTGTACTCTTACTCTAGCTGTTCTTCAGCTCGAGCTGCATTCACTTTGTTTCGCGCTATAGGTGTATAATTTGATTCTACCCATAGTTTTTGCGTTTTTTTCTATTATTTCATAGACTATTTTTGTATATTCTCCTATTATCTTTTTTTTGTGAGAATTTATTGAGAATAAACAGATATTATCAAATTTACTAGCTTACGCTTGAAAGAAGTTCTGTTAGGGAAAAAATGGACAACTCGATGTACTATTCGCTCCGGCTATATTACGATGGACGTATGCACAGAATAAATAGACCTTGATGAATCCGACTGATTGATTAAGATTGTACCCGCAATACACGAGTTACTTTTGCTAAGTACGGATTTTCCATCAAATCTTGAGACAAGTTTAATCTTTTTTTATAATCCAACGTATAGTTCCGTACTTTAACTATCAGTGAAGCTCAAGTTTGTATTTTCAAATAGTCGTTAGATATTTATGGTATCAAATTAATCGGGGTTAGTGCTAGCCTACCAACTCAACTTGATACTTTAACTTGAGATACTTAAATTTCTCACTAATAACTACCAGCGTGATCATATATATTAGATTGATGGGCCTCGACTACCACCATGTTTTGTTGGCAGAATATCACTGATTACTTCCGAATTCATACTCTACCGTCTAATCTACTTCAGTCTTAATTTATCACGAACAACTTTTTTTACTTTAATAAGAACAGTTATCAGCAATCTTTTGGGGACGAGTTTAAATTATCAAACAATAATTGTTCTTAGACAATCGAACAGAGAGGTGGTGTAATTGTTACACCCAACCACAATGCCACTGTACAAATATTCAAACGACCATATTTAATGATGGATAATTTTTCAGCTTAGAAAATTCAAATTTCATTAAAAATACTCTAATTAGGTTTATCTAAGACGAAAATCGAGAACTGCCCGGTGTGCAGGAGGTAGTGTGTTCAAATCATAAAACTAATTAGAGTATTTTTAATGAAATTTGAATTTTCTAAGCTGAAAAATTATCCATCAATAAATATAGTCGTCTGAATATTTGTACAGTGGCATTGTGGTTGGGTGTAACAATTACACCACCTCTCTGTTCGATTGTCTAAGAGCGATTATTGATTGATAATTTAAACTCGTCTCCAAGAGATCGCTAACAAATGTTCTTACTAAATTAAAAATTCGGAGGACGCTGATGATTCTACTATTATAATTTTTTTCGCTATTAAAAATATTTTATTTTCTTTTTGGTGTATTGGGATTTTACACATTAATTTATACGAGGTTTATCGGAGGACCAAGTTATTTTGCTCACCGTAGGCACTTCGATCAATTTGTTTATTCCCTCCAACCTCATGCACCTGCCGAATAGAAACGTCGTAGGACAGTGAAGGAATACCTTCTGTGGTGGTGCATCCTTAGATGTGTGGGAACATGTTTTTAATTGTTTGTGGTTGGCTACAGGTTCTGGCGAGGTTGATGGCAGCGTAATAAAATTTGATTCCATTGCGCCTTGTAAGTTGTCATCATCCTGTTCCGTGTCCCAACATCCACCAGCACTTGACTGGGTGTTCATTGTTACAGTGTCACATGTCACTCCTAAATTTTTTCATTGAGTCAAACATAAGTATGTTTATTAATTACTTGTAAGCCACATATTATCTTTATTAACTTTTTGAGTACAACGTCACACTGCGAATTACGGTATTTTTTCACATAGAGTGGTGAAATTATATGATATCAAAAGAAGGTCGGTACAAATTTCTTAATTTTTGAAAGTTAATTATTCATCAACTTAACACAAAATACAAAAGTAGTGAGTCGTTTTTTATTTGCAATGAAAGAAATAACTTATGCATACTTAAGAAATTAGAAACGAACAAGAAACATTATTGAAAAGTTCGAATAATTATAAATGATGGCGCCGCAGCTAGGTGATGGCACCGCTATGTGTTGGTGCCGCGCCGGTAGCCAGTGTATGCATAGTGGAAGCTGTAAGTTTTTTTATTCGCTTCGTGCAGCAATCTGAAACAGCTCCACCAACGGGAAAAATTGTCCATACTAACTCACAATACACATGTATTTCTTATGGAAAACATTTTTTTTTCATTATAAAGCAGTGAAAAAATTTATTGTCAGTTCGAAACGTATACCAAACACTAAAAAAACTTAACTTAGTTACAAGAGATTCATCAATGCCTCAAAAAAAATTTATAAGAGGTCATGGCCCACAAGATGCTATGTATTCTTGTGAGTTAGTACCGCTGTTTTCACGCAGGTGACACAGGCGGCGCGGGCGCTGTTTTAGATTGCTGCACGAAGCGAATATGAGCTGCGACGAGACTGTCCGCGTCGGCTCAATAATTAATATTCTTTATTGAGCGATTAAAGACTTTCTCGTGCAGCAATAGATTAGTGATGTGAAGCCGTGAATTGTGAATTTTCACTAGGCTAATTTCTAGAGCTAGTCGGCTGCTGTGTCTGATTTAATGAATCTATGACACAGTTATTTGATATTAAATCAACAAACAAATTTATTAAACTAAGCAAAATGATATTCACAACAATATAACAATTGAAAGCTCTTTAACGAGGAGCAGCGACAGCTTGAAGCTGGTGCGACACATACACACTCTTGATGCTCATAAACCTAACTTGAATATCCGTTTCAGTAGTAAGTATGCACGCCCCGCTCCTCCAGGGGCTCTACCCAGGTTATCGATATATCGCATAATCGCACAAATCTATCGAAAATTTAAACCAAAAATTTACATAAAATAGGTGTGCGCATGCACAGACTAAAAATTTTCGATAGATTTTCGAAAATTATGCGATATATCGATAACCTGGGTAGAGCCCTTGCTTCTCTGTGCATGATCAACTCCCGCTGTCTCTTTTTCTCTCTCTGCCTCTTTTATGTACTAAAATAGTTTACTTTCAAGTGAACAATAAATACAGTAAAAAAATAAGCTTAAAATATAAAAGGTCTACTTAAAATACGTAAAATTTAGTTCGCGAAACTATAATTTGCAAAACATTTATTTGTTGCCATTATTAATATCATGATAATGTTATGGAACATAGTTCAATTAATATTTACAATTGAAAAAAGTAGATTCTCTTACAAGGAAGGGAAACAGAACTTCCGCACGAACGTGATATGACGCCTCGAGGCGAAACCGAGAGGGCATCACAGTCATGTTCGTGAGGGCGTTGCATTCCCCCTCCATGTAAGAAATAGTGTTTTTTTTCCATCCTTTGGGTGAAAGTTTGTAGTTCCGCTACTCCACTAAGGTGTAGGTAAAAGTACTTCTTCTTCTAGCCTAACCTAACCGTGGAACTACAAACTTCCACCCAAGGGATGGAAAAAAGCATATTGTAGCTTTGTATGTATAGAAATGCGGTTCAAAGAGAAAGCTCGTGCAAACTTTTTACTTTAAAGGTTTACTTTGCAGCATCGACTTTTTAAGATTATTTTAATAAAGTATTTTTAAAAAATCAACAATTATCGAGCGTGTGAACGCCAAGGGTACCGGTATGCATATGACGGCAATGTGGGGAGAGACCGGTCATCAGCAAGCAGCTCCAGATTAAGTGAACTCGCGCCCTGTAAAGCATGTACGCTTAGGAAAACCATCAATATTTGGGCTTCCTAACCTCGTATAAAATTTTTTTTTTGTACTTATTTTGGGGAAACTTAACAAGAGGAAGACGAATATTGTGTTAATTTCTTTCATCAATTTAAATAAAGCATCCGTTTTTTACCGAATTCAAAATTCACCAGTGAGCCAAAGACTAAAAAATTTTATATCCGTCACAAAAAGCTGCTGGTTTAACGCATACTTCGTCCGTCTATAGAATCTCAAGTACTTAAAGAGGTTCCAGTGAGGCACCGTATCTGTACGAGTATTTTTAGGCACTTGACACGAAGTTGCGTTCGATTCGCCAGTACTCAGAGAATACTCAATAAATCAGGCCCAAAAAATTTACACACGTTCTTCAGACTTTCTACTTTCCAACAGTTTTTGTCAAAAATTGAGAAGTTGAATGGTACGTCTAAAAAAGTATCACAACCTAAAAATCAAAACTTCGATTGATAAGAGTGTTACGAAATTTTTAAAATGTGAAATTTTTTAATATTACATTATGCATTTACCTTTAAAAAGAATTCTTTCTCTGTCGTTTTCCACAAGTAGTGAATTTGCTCATATTTTATGTAAAAAATAAATCGTATACCGATGGGTCGCGTAATAAGCGATGCATAGCATCGAAGCTTGTGCAATCTTGAACATATTACATTTCAGGGCCCAAAGATAACCGATTATTTGTTCGAGTTATCAACGATTTTGTAAAAAAAACAGCCTGCAAGACGTGCTGCGGTGCAACATGGCATAAAGTTTTGTCACTAAATTGCTTCTCAAATTTTTTCTTTTCAATAATCTGATTTAAAATTTTGTACACGTGATCCTAAAAGGTAAACGTATAATGTAGTATGAAGAAATTTCAGATTTTCAAAAATACCTAACACACTTTTGATTTTTAGGTTATAATTTTTTACGGGAAACTACATAACTTATCAACATTTGACAAAAACTATAAAAAATTAGAATGTCTGAGGAAAATCTAAATTGTTTAGACCTGATTCGTTGAGTATTCTCTGAATACTGGCGAATCGAACGTAACTTCCTGATCAGGGCCCAAAGATTCTTGCAATAGGTACGGTGCCTCGCTGGAAACCTCCTTAATTTGTGGAAAATCGACCATGACAGTGCGACAGAAGTGTGTCCATCAGATTAGAGATGAAATGTATGGACTATACTGAGCAATCGTGCTACAATTTTTTGTACGTATTCGGGACAACATAAAGGCAATTTTGTAGGGCTGCCAAAGCAAAAAAAAATCGCAAAAAATGATAGTTTTCCAAGCACGGCAAATTTGGGCTTGAAATTCAGATAAAAACATCGTAAAAAATATCCTGAAGTGTCTACATTGAGTGAGTTACACATCATAGTTTATTATTGCATAATAACTATGGAACCTGATTTTTTTTGGTTCTTAATAAATATCTAGTAAAATATTCATTTTAAAGAAAAATGTTGCAAGTTAAAGTTGTTCAGATGATTATTTTACATCAAAATTAGACATTGCAAAGAAACGAACAAAATTTTTCACTCTGTTTAATTCGTCAAACGAAACGAAAAAGGTAAAAAAATTACAACATTGAAACATAGGACTTAAAATTCATCGAATTGCATACAATTATAGCATGTAAAAGTCTTTCTTATGCTTAACAATGTGCGTCCGGTTCGTTCGTAAAATTCCTAAATATCGGCTTATTGCAAAATTTTTAATTTGAGATTTAAATCCCTTGACAAATTAGCAATCTGCAGTGAATCGATATCAAACCTTTGGAATCGGTAGGTTCTAATTGCATTGGATCTCTTAAAAATTCAGATTTTTAAATAAATAAACAAAAAAGCTATTTTTAAAAAAAACCTTTTTCGCAAGAACCTTAATGTAGGCAATTGTCTACTGACAGCTTTGCAATAAAGGGCATTCGACTGCGCTAATTTTTTCATAAATTAAAAAAAAAGAAGTTATTGTACAACTAATAGGAGCAGTGATACAATACTAACACTTTTCTACATGTAGTGGATGCCTTAATTACTTTTTTATTTCAGACCCGATTAGTTGTCTTCTTGAATGTTTACGTAACAGTAGAACATTTTTTTCGTGTAATTCAATCAACGCTCTCGTCGAAAAAAATTTTATAGTTCAACTAAATATATCATAGTAAATACATTATAGTCAAACTTGCTATATTGCTAATACATACTATTGTGGTAGTTTCCACCACAGTTATTTTAGAAGTACATACAATAGTATAAAATATGGTAGGATTCACTGAGTTCTATGGTTGAAACAACCAGACACCTCTGTGGCAGTTTTAACTATAATTTCATAGTAGTTGCTACGGTAATATTTTTTCAGCCTTCCACCATACCAGCAGCGAGCCGAGTGGGCCAACTGTGCCGAGATTATCGGTTGCGTAATTGGTTAGTTGTACAAAAAATCACCTACGAATCCGCGCTTGCATTTATTCCTATGTATTATTCCTCAGCTTCCTAATAGTGCTATTTAATTTGACTTTTACGTACTGTATTATGCCTTTTTTTGGAAATAGCAGCAAAAAAGGCTTCTCGAAAAACTTTTTTAAATAAATAAGCATTAACCGTAGTCCAAAACGATTACTGTTTGAGATTATTTTTTGTAGAAACAATTTTATAACAATGTACACTTGATGTACAGTTACTTCAGGCATACACATAGCCCGATGTTGTCACTTAAAGCATTGATTATGAATAATGATGGGCTCACAGTGGCAGTGTATCTTTTTGCATATTATTGTTGATGCTGATAATAGTATTGATCTCGTTGAAGGTCGACTTTGACAGCTTACTTTACTTCTGTAATTTGATAAACATATATTTACGAATTCAAAGTGCTTAGTATTATCGTATTATCTTAGAAATTGAATTGTATCTTATATTTGAAGTAACTTTGTGACTATTTTGAATCGATCACAAATAATTTACATTTTGATACTCCCTTGCTCTTTTTCTAGAATTATTATATGCATTATGCATACAGTCAATATTGTTATTTGCATTTACTTACTATCATGTGGCATAAGCATGATAGTTGTTGCTCGTATAACAGGTCAAGCTCTAAGGTAGAAAAATACGACACAAATACTTTCCAAAATCTTTAACAAAGGACTGGAAGAATAAGGCAGATAGTATACTTAACAGCAGGCATAACTCATAGAAACAAAAACTCCATAGAAAGAATATAGCATATATTGCTTCAACTTTAATATGAAAAAGTTACACAAGTATAAGTAGCCCTACTATCCGACTTCCTAACTCAACTTATTTAACTCCAGCCCTACCGGTGTGGGGTCGGCAGTTGCTGCTCGGCACGATGCTCTGGACGTAATGGATATAGGAATAGGTAAGCCTACCGTATCAATGTAGCCTGGTGGCACGGGCGTTATAGCTGAAACGGGCACCGGGAGATCCGACGGCAGACGGGTGATCAACGGTAGGAGTCCCAGGTGGTGAGATGGCACAGGCAATTGCAGTAGCTGTTGTTGCCCAGCAGTTCTTTTAGGCCGTGCCCAACACTTAGTCGTACACACACTGTCTTACACTTTCTCACGCACGAGTTTTCCCAATTAAGCAAACCCATACACCACGTCTATACACCGCGCAGACAAGAGCGAGAATGTCTCTCTCGCCGGCTCGCATGTACTCGTCGCCCAAGTGCCACAGTGACACATATCTATCTTTTTTTTTTTTTTTTTAATTCTGCAACACCCGCATCAAGAGTCGGTTTCAGCCAAGTCCCAATCTTTGCTGCTCTTTCAATGATACCAAGGCTCCTTCTATGCTCTTCTCTTTCAATGCCCGTTTAGGTTCTGTCTCCCTGCACGGCCCGCTCTCTCATGTAGCGCCACAGTGCGACGCAATCTGGAGTCAATTTTTCCTTGCGCGCCAAAAGGCGCAACGTCATATAAACTTTTAAATCACCGAATATCTTTAGGAAGGCCACGACAGCTTTCCCGAGCTTGGATGCCGGAGGTAAGGGAGAGGTCAGGAAATGATCACCCAACGAGTTTAAAGTACAGTCGAGTTTATTGAGTACAGACTTGGTAGAACGTAGTGTACTTGAGCGCGGCCGAGCGTGGAATCAATCAGCGGCCAGCAGAGCTAGTACGCC